>BGPR01022382.1:0-25439 GCA_013235015.1 Araneus ventricosus | reverse complement strand
AAGTGTTTTAGGGAAAATTCGTGGCGACAATAAGTCGCTGATTTCGCAATTTATGTTGGCGCGTGGAAGCAATTAGAATATTCTTTTATCAATAAATATGTCAAAACGAGAGATTTAATATTCCTCCAGAGCGGGAAATAGAACGAAACTGGAGTTGAAGAAAAGTGATTTTGGAATACATTAAGACTTTAAAATATATAACATTAGAATCTAAAAGAAAATTAAGTGAGATTATTACAATTTCCCCCCTCCGCAAGACGCGTGTGAGCGCCAGGGCCCTTGACACACAACCGTATCTTACAGGGTTGCCCAAAAGGAATTAAAATTTAAAATAGAATTCTTATAACATTTTTCCCTTCACTTTATCATGAACATGAAAATAATTTCAAATGCATTTCATTAAAACATTAATATGAATAAATGTAAAATCTTATACTTCCTGTAAAAATTCTTGATACCTGTAAAAACTCTAAATATAAACAAATAAAAAACATTGATATACAATTCTAAAATATAAATTGTTTTAATTTTTTTTTCTTTTTCAGAAATCAGGTAATTTAAATGTTCTTTAATTTTTTTTTCTTTTCTTTTTCAGAAATTTAAATGCTCTTAAGTGTCATCTGGTAGTATGGCAATTAAAAATTATGACTTAATTTATTTTTTAGAAAGTGAAGAATTTTCTGTTTAGGAAGAAATATACGATGGGACATTATAGCCTGCAGAGATGAGCATTTCTGGTTTTGATGGTCAAACTCTGTGCTAATCCACATCGCAAAATCTCCTGAGAAAGCTCTTTTTGTTTATGATTAACACAACTAACTATCAAACTGTTATAGCAGTCTGGAGGACTTAACCGATCTCCAGAGGCCTCAGAATGTAGGGAGTTGGTGTTAATATATATTTTATTCTGTTTATTCATTATTTATATCTCTGAGTATAGTAATATTTCTTTTGATTTTTCTTTTAAGTCATGTAAAATAAATTATTTGCCATATTCCAACAATACATTTAAACAAAATTAATTTATGAGGCAATTAAAATTTATGTAAATTATAAAATTTATAGCATTTTAAACTAAGTTTAGTTTATAAAACATTCAAGGTCATTTTTTTAAGTAGCATTTCCTATTATAACCATAATCGAAAAATGTTATTTTCAGATTAGTATGTGATTTCATTTCAAAATATAAGAGATGCACAAAAACAAACTATGTATAAATAAATCAAATCCATGAATAAATCAAATTTGCAACTTAAACTTTGTAATGTAATACTCAAAATTTTTAAATTAATATTTTTTATTCTTAATAAAACCTCTTATACCTCAACATTTATTATAGCATTGATACCAGCAAAATAAATTTCGAAACCAAAACGAGAATAATTTCACTTTTTAAATTAATGTCAAAAATTATTATATCAAATGAAACATATAATAAAAACATAATAAAACCAAACTTTTAAAATTAATATTTCTTTGTAAAATATCTTATATTCAACATGAATACCTAAAATTTCAAAATTTAATATGAATACTGCAAAATTAGTTTCAAATCACAAACACTTTGAATTTTTTCAAATGCACTTTCATATCAATCACAAAATATAACTCAATACTTAACAAAACCAAATAAAATTTTTTCAAATATAAACTTAAAATCAATTAATAATGAAGAAATAAATAATTAAACAATTAGCAATTAAAAGTTATATTTTTTGGTGCACCACGTCGATTCATTTTAGAATATATTTGTAGATTTTATTTGAATCAGCTGCAATTTTTTGAAACCTATAACACAGGGAAACTGGAATTATGCAGATCTTGGCGAAATTAGTTCATTATGTTTTATCACTTATTACGAAAAATTTTTTCCATATGAAGAATATGCACTTGTACACAAACTTTCCTCGATATTTTGTCATCAGTGAATTACTTTTTTTTTTTTTTTTTTTTTTTGAAGAAAACCGAAGCAGGAGCATAAAACGAAATGAAGATTTGAAGCACTAAAACTTTTTTCCAGAACGCTGGCCATCGAACACTTGCTTTGCACTGAAGATGCTCAGGCTTCGCTGTAACTCTAGGCAGGCGATCACAAAATATAACTCAATACTTAACGAAATTTGCATCTAGGCAGGCGAAATTTGGCATATTCGTCTTTAGTAGAGAATCGACGACAGCTAAATCACTTTGTATAACAGATGTGGTGGAGGATTTGACTTTGCATTACGGAATTTTATTGCTAGCAGCTGGATTTCTGGACATCAGGAAAAGTACGAAGAATCTGGTGTTGATTTTTCAGGAGGCACTATTAGAAGTTCCGATAAATTTGCAGCTATTTTTGCAGCCATTTTTTGTTATTCCCCGTCACTCTCCATTACGTTGTTTCGTTTTTAATTTTTACATTTTTTAAAATTTTTTCCCTTTCGGAACAATCATCCTGTCGACTCTATAAAATGTATTCATTACTATAGTCTTTAAAACAAAACAGCAGGCCGAGTTAAATTCTAAATTTCCATTTTATTTATCGGAGAGTGACGGAATGTACGTACATATTAGTATAAGTTTTAAGCCAAAAGTGAACAGAATATCCCTGCTTTTTCTCAGGTAGGGATTTTAACAGATAGACATGTGATCAAAGTGAAGGGAATAATAGCTATTTTTAGTATATTACGTAAGTGTTTTAGGGAAAATTCGTGGCGACAATAAGTCGCTGATTTCGCGATTTATGTTGGCGCGTGGAAGCAATTAGAATATTCTTTTATCAATAAATATGTCAAAACGAGAGATTTAATATTCCTCCAGAGCGGGAAATAGAACGAAACTAGAGTTGAAGAAAAGTGATTTTGCAATACATTAAGACTTTAAAATATATAACATTAGAATCTAAAAGAAAATTAAGTGAGATTATTACATATATATATATATTTTTTTTTTGGAAACTTCAAAAATGAGTTCACCAAAATATTTTTTCCCATTTGGATATAAATAAATACACATTTTTTTTTTCTGAAAAAACCCTTGCTTTTCATAAATAAAGGTAATTCCAGAGGCGACAAATGATTTTATATCCTTGTATACTTATACACTGATTTGATATTAACTAATTAGTCACAGTAAGGTAAAAATTATATTAATAAACTGTGCAGAAAAAAAACATTTCTAGGAAGTGTGCTATATTATTTAAAAAAATTGTCACTGTTTTTAAAAATTAGAAGAATCCTAGAAACTCTCATGGTAAAAATTTTTAAAAAAAGATGTATACTCATTTTCTTTTCATGCAAGTTGAAAAGGTTATTTACAGGTAAATAAAGATGGCTATTTACCTAGAGAAACAGTGATACCCTGCCTAAACAGTTCTTCAATGACTTCACCTTCTGGATCTAATTCAGGAGCAAGGGTTATAATTCTTATATTATACAGTGTACCATATGTTCGGATTACATCTTCAATTCCACTTTTCAGGTTTCTAACATGCTGAATAGGATGAGCTCCACGTTTTTCTTTGTTAATAAATGGTCCCTCCACATGAATACCTTTAAAATATCAAATGAAAAAAAAATTTTTTTTTCACAAAATTAATCCAATTACTAAAATAAAATAGCACAAATGAAACTAGTAAAACAAACATACCCAGTACACCAGCACCATGCTTTCCACCATTTTGAATTCTTATTTTTGGAATTATCTGCAAAATTCCTATATTAAATTGGAATAAAAACAAAAGCAAATATGTACCAAATTATTAAAAACATGCAAGCAGAGCAGTAAATAAAAAATATATTTAAACTGAAGTACAAAAACCCACCAGAAAGAAAACTCTATGCATGAAATTTTTCAATATGTCAAAATCTTATTCATTAGTTTTTGTTAATGAAGCTTTACAACAAAAAAACCTGTTTCTCAATAAATATCACTTATAATTCTTCCTAATATTTTTCCAACTTTATGTCTTTTTTTTTATTTGTAAGGTAGGTGATCTCTACTAATAATAAAGGAAAATGTGTGTACATCTGTGTGTTGGCACTCTACAGGCCAGACTGCTGGAACCAGAGCTACAAAATTTGGAAGAAAAATACTTTGGAGGGTGGGAATGTGCACCTCGGAGCCATTTTTTAAAATTTTAATTATTTAAAAATTAAGCGAAATTTTGGCACTTTTCCTTGATAACTTCCAAAAATATAATAGCACAAAAATGATTTCTGAGAATTTTAAAAATAATCTTTTCAATGATATCAATTAAGTTGATGTACCATTTTTTTCTCTAATTTTAAATATTTTTTTTAATATTTTTAGGTATAATTTACAACAATACTTTTCATTCTAACAATAAAATTCAAACCATATTCATTGTTTAAACAAATATTTTAATTGTGAGTTTCTCTTCCAAAGCTCCTTGAAAGCTCCTTACTTTCTTTTTTTATTTTATCATTTTTTCTGTGAAATCTGTAAACAAAGTCCTCTAAGATAGAAAGTATATTAGAAAATATATCCAGTAGGCTGAACAATTATGATTGTCATGTTTTAATCCTTTTTATCAGCATGTTTCAAGCCAATTAACATGCTTCTGGAAGTAAAATATGCCACACCATTTTAATGTTGAAATCAAATGCATATTTTGCATGAGGAATAAGAAGTTGAAGTTGGTGCTGACAGCGTGCAGTCAGATGTTACATGGCATGGACAGTTACTTGACTCCATTATTGATGTTCAGGTACACAATGGACAGAAAAGGTACAAGGCTACTGAAAAAACATGGGTTAAATGTCTATCACAATTTAAAACTCAAAATTATTTTGTAAGGGTACCATGAATATCAACTTATGCAATCAATTGAAATTATATTCCTGACGAACAAACTTGGCACCAAAGACAGCTAGTACACAAATAAAAGAAAATAATGACAATAATATGAGAACATTAACATGCCTATATATCCAAAGAAAGAATTCTGCTGATATATACTTGGAAATGCTTTAATCTAATATTTTTACATACAGTTATGGTTTTAAACATCTAACTCATTTATCAAATAAATGAGTTTTTGAAATCAATACAAAAATTAATTGTTGTTACCTGGCTTATGTAAACAGCAAAAGAAATAACCAGATTAATAATATAATACATGCTAGAATAAAAAAATAATAATTACCTCATGATATTTATCAGGAGTTGATGTAATAAGGGTAGGACAAAATGAGGTTACACCATATTGAAGAATACCTTTAGCAACCTTGTTAATGCTGATTGCAATATCTTCTTTTGGAGTTGAAAAATCACATCCAAAACCACCTGGTATAAATAAAAAAATGGAATGAGAGAAATAAATTAATTTCATTTATTCTATTATAGGAAAGGAATATATATAGGAATATAGGAATATATCTATTATATTCCTTATCCCCAAAGAGTTAATTCTTATAAAACTAAGATATAAAGCATTTGAATACAATAACATATCTTTTATGAAAAAAAATAACCATCAATGACTATTTTACACTAGCATAAAGAATTTTAAAAACCTAGAGCCTAATTATTTTATGAAAGATTAAGAGTAAATTTAATACTAAGGAAAAGATAATGTTTTAAAAAATTCATGCTTTTGAATATTATACAAGATCACTATTCTCGAGAATACGCAGAAGTAAGGAGATATTTACAAAATAAAGTAAATAAATAAACTCAAAAAAATAATATAATAAGTGCTTTAAAGTTTCAGTACTTTGCTGTTAGCATAGCCCCACTTGTTACTAATGGAATAGTGCCCATAATTATCACTATGAGAGTAAATTAAGATTTAGTAAATTACAGTCCTGGAAAAAGTATAAAGTCGCAAAAATGCACCTAGAAATATATATCATAATTTTATGAAATGCAAATTTTTATGAAATGTAAGGATACTTCGTGATATAATGAAATCACAGCAAAAATAAGTTTAAGTTTAATTACATTATGTAAAATTTTATAGGAAATTACAATACAGTTGAAGGCGGGAAAAATGTATAGAGTCGATATGATTTAATCTTTAGTAAGTGATTTTGGAACCTTATTTTTCTATTACTTGTATTAATAGTTGATTCATAGAACCAGAAAGACATTGGGAGTTATCCGGGACAATTTTATTTCAGCAATTTTTTATTGTGGTTTTTAGATCAGACTTGCTTCTCTACAGTCGCGAATTCTTTTAAACATATCGAACTAGAAAGTTTTCACATTGGATTCAGGTCAGGACTCTGAGATGACCATTGAAGAGATGTTACCAGGAATTTATAGTATATCGCTTTCATCTAGGATTTCATAGAGTATGAAATATGCACAGATGCTTTGTTTTGTTGTAATGTTCAATCTTCTGATGTAATCAGAGGAGAAATTGGCAACAAATTATCTGCCTGAATGTCCTGATATAACACTGAATTCATTTTGTTTTCAACAAAAACAATTTGAGTTGCACCAGCGGCAAATACGGCCCAAACCATGACAGATCCCTCTCTGAATTTGCGTTTTGAAAAATGTAGTGTTCTTTATGTAGATCATACCAGTAAAACTCAAATCCATCTAAATCATTTAAATAAAAACATTTTTTCGTCCGAAAACACAACATCATTCCGGTTGGTGCCAGCAGTTAAATGTTCGTGGGTGATTTTGGGGGTGGGTTCATAAATGAATCAATATGCCTTTTAGAAAGTCGAGATTTTCCTTTCAACTTCTTGTGCACAGCAGTAGGATTTATATGCAGTGCATTTATTATTGTTCGACTAACACAGGGCAACTGTATCTCATCTTTAATTTGCACTAAAGACAATTTTTGCTTGTAGGCCAGCCTCTGGATCTGCCCTTGAAGAAATTATCTCTGGTCTTCCTGTTCATTTTCTGTGCCATAGCTACCAGGTTTAATGATAAAGCAGTTAATTACAACCTTCGATCTGCCAATTTTTAGTGCAATTTCAGCACCACTGTAACCAGCATCTTTAAAAGCTAGTATTTTGGCTCTTTCAGTTTCTGTTAATTGTCATCCTCTCAGAATGGTATTAAAATGCATAAGAATAAAACAAGTTTGTATCCAAAAAACTTGTATTTTTTTCTAGAATTGGAGGAAAATGCTTTTTCAGTTTATTTATTCATTCAGATGATATAATCACCAGACGACTTTATACTTTTTTTCCAAGCTGCCATCAGCTGATTTTGATAATTTTTACATAATCCAAAAAATATCAGGGTTTTTCTACAAATATATTTTGGCATATTATTCAGTAGCATTAAGTTAAGTCCTAAAAAATTTGCATAGTTTGAAATTGCAGTAGTTTTCCAAATATGGCAATTTTTTGCCCGACTTTACACTTTTTTCCAGGACTGTATTACTAAGATTTGGTAGGTTTTTGTCTCGGGTCCTGCAAACAGAAAGTACCAAAGCTTCTACAAATGAAATTTCAGCTTTCAAGTAATATATTTTGTGACCTATTGGTCATACCTAAACCTCCTAAACTAAATGATAAGCTGTGCTTCTGGTTTTATTAAACAGTAACTTCACTTAAATAGAATAATGAGAAAGAAAATTCTTTACAAAAAATCTACACATGATTAAAATGCATAAATTATTATTAAATAAGAAACTTTTCACAGTATCAGACCTGCCAACCTCCAGGTTTGAAAAAGAGGGAGACATTTTCAATTATACATACACGATCACAAATGCGCAGAAGGGCCAAAATTTACTTTATTTAACTCATGAACAAATAAGGTGGAGGGGGCCTAGTGGGACAATCTTTTACTTTTTCTAAATTTTTCACAAAATTTTATTTTTTTACAGCATAAATGAAAATGTATTGATTTTTAAAAATTGCTTAGCTGGGTTTTAAAATAATCTGATAAGTTTTTTAAAAGACTTTTTTTTAGTCCTCACTCTTCCATACATAAACCAATGCCGATAGTCACTAGTCAACAAGTCTGGACATGATACCGTGGCAAAGAGCTAATGAAGAACCCATAGCGGAATGATGTCACGCACTCAAAATTTGAAGAGAATGTGGTCGTAGCAAGCGCTGGATTTTTCTTTTGATGCTCTCTTATTGCTTTTATTATTATTATTATTACTATTTATTTATTCTGATTTCTCGAAAATACTAAAAAGCGGGAAGAAATCGGTGAGAATCGGGAGGCAGGAGAAATTGTTAAAAAGCTGGACACTCCTGCCAAAAGC
The DNA here is from genome assembly GCA_013235015.1 of Araneus ventricosus. Taxonomy (NCBI): domain Eukaryota; kingdom Metazoa; phylum Arthropoda; class Arachnida; order Araneae; family Araneidae; genus Araneus; species Araneus ventricosus. Next base: position 17,245 of record BGPR01022382.1, on the reverse strand, counting down.
GGGAGAGTTGGCAAGTCTGCAGTATACTTAATTCATATTATCAGGACAATTTAAGCAACTTTTTAAGGTAAAAAAGATTATAGATGAAATGAAATTTAAAAAAAGAAAATAACACTAAAAATAAGCATACCATTTATTTGCAAATCAATGAAACCTGGAACAATCAAAGTATTTCCACAATCTATTTTCACATCAGCCATAACTTTTTCATCATAAAATACTGGCTCTGGATTGATGATTTTGGAATTTCGAACCCATAGATCTTCTCTCATTATTTTAGAATCCCTCAATATAGTGCAGTTATAGAATTGAATGAGCTTCCCAGATGAGGCCATGTTAAAATATAGATGCTAAAATAATAAACAGCAGCCATTAAGTATTTTTAAGTAATAAATTCAAAGACAGAAATGATTATGTGAGAATTTTTGTTAAATAAAAACCATTTCTCAAAAGTTTCAGCATCACACATAAATCTGAATATTATTACAATACATATAATAGACTCTCACCTTTAAAAATGCAGATTGTATAGTTTATAAATCATAAATTTAGAGAGCTGAAATATAGCATTTTTATATTAAATATTATATTACTTTGGAAATTTTCTCTATAAAAATAGAATTATTTATATTACCTTATAAATAATATCTCATTTTAAGAAAACTTTATAAGTGTAGAGAACTCTCTTAATATATTTTTCCCTGTTTGTTTTTTACTATTCTACATAAAGCATATTTCTATTAACATGACCACATGTCAGGACAAATTCAAATCATTCATTTCCAGTTATAATATTATTAATGGATTCTTTTTAGCATGCTATGAATTACAGTATGTAAGCAAAGCAACAAACAGTGTGACAAAAAAAAGGTTTCTTGTTCAGTGGATGAAAACAATGTTTTACATTTAAAAAGGTATTAATAAGTTGGAACTTAAAAACCTGCTTATCTCTCTGGATTGCCTATCTCAAATATATCATACAAATATATAAAATAAAAAGCTGAAGAAAGACTTATAATTATGCAAAACAAGAAATCTTGGTAGATATTTTTCCAAGCAAAATTCAGGAACTTATGACATTGCATACAGAATTAATTTTGATGGCCTTGATGCTTTCCTTTTATCCTGTGGATAGATCAGATAGCCATGATTAAAAGGGAATAACAAAATTCTCAGAATTCTGATTTGTTCCTTTATCTTAATTTTTATACATATTATTTACATGTATTTCTTTTAAAGAAATCTATAATAAGTTCAAACCTTGGAGAATATAAAGCTTAGTAATGAAAACAATATAGAATTCAAAATTTTATTTAAGATATTTTATCTTTATCTTAGTTAAAGTAAGCTTAACCAGTACAGTAGTTAATTATAAAACAATAATATATATGAAATTAATTAATGCACATTACTTAAAAACAATTTATTTGCATGCTATCAATTCACTCAAATTTCATCTACTCCAGATAAAAAAAAAAGGAGGGGTTCTTTTTGCTTGATAAAAATAATAATTGTTTGAAACAAAACAAAAATCACAGCTATGAAAACAGGAAATTTTCCACTTATTTAGAAAAACATCATACATACAACTAAATAAATTTCTGACAGTTCTAAATCAGGCTGTTCAAAATTCTGAAAACAAATTTTGTGGTATGAAAAAAAAAAAAATGGAATATAAAATCAAATCATAATCAGATTAAAATATCTGACTGAAAATGCAATCCTAATGGGATAGAGTATATTAAAATAAGAATAGAATTTATTTAATATAATTTAAGAGTTTAATCACCCAGAAATTTAACAGTAATAATACACATATTTATATTCCTTTATAAAGACATCAATACCTACAACACTAATTTTTGTAACAACCTCCATCTCAAAAACTACTTAACTCTGCATTTGAGGGTCTGTTATAGCACTCTAATCTTCCCAAATTGTACATTTGCAATGACATAATCCATTTTTCCCCCATACCCATTGTAATTCCGACTCATAAAAAACCTTTAAAGCCTTTATATTACAAAATCTACATGTTTCTGAAAAAATATATAGCTTAATTTTGTGTTTAATTTTCTCTCAAATATTAAAAAAAAACTATAGATAACTCCACACCATTACAGCAGAAAAAAAAACTGCTAGTAGCCATCAGATAGTTTGCCAGATGTACGCATTACTAAAGCATTATATATGCAACAGCAACAATTTTTTAAAAAAATATATTAGAAAGTAAGCTGTTATGAATCCTTATTTTAATTCAGATACATTTATAACACACAAGTATTAAATAAAAATACCATAAAGTATTTTTGCAATTTACTTTAAATTTTGAGTAACAATTCCAGGAAACATAAGAAAAATATTCAAAGCACTGTTTACATTAAGTTATTTGGGTTGCTGCATTGTTTTTAAAGTAATAAAAATTGAATATAAATATAAGTGAAATACAAATATAAATGAAGTTATTTTTATCCCGAATAAAGTTATTTTTATTTCATCTGAGTAATAAAATGAACGACCAAAGAGAAAATATAATGCATAATTATGAAAATACACTTAAACTGAACTTCTATACAAAATATTATTAAGTCTCATCATTAAATTAATGCATTAAGAAAATTTTTAGGAATCTTGAATGAAATAAGTAATAAATGACAAAGATGATGACATAAAAATATTACAGATTTCTCATACCGAAAGAATAATTCTTTTAAGATTAAAATTAGGATTTTAGTTCAATGTAAAACGATACTCACAGATTTTTTTCTTTAAAGAGATCAAAACTGCAAATAAAATCATGAATATGTAAAGAGGAATGAGGAATTGTTCCGATCTTCTTACTAACAGATCGAGAACTTCCGATCTTATCACAAAAATCGAGGCCGGATCTTTCAAGTTATTTGTTTACATTCGAAGACGTTATCATTCGGTTACCGATAACGATTTTAAGAATCCTATTTTGTGTATAATCCTTTAACTACTTCTCTGTGCCTTTAACCACAGAGAAGTAGAATCTTTAACTATCATTGTTAAAATAATCCTTTTTAATATGAATTAAATATTTCTATTAGATTTGAACTAAACATATATCAAAATGGAGAGAAGACGAAAATCTGCATTGAATTTTAAAGATTGTTTCGATTTTATTGCATGATGTTACAATGAAGAAGAAGAAAACACTACTGGCAACATACATCCAATTTTTTCGGTTTCATTTTCTCTAGTCGCTCATTTTGCTTGTTTCTTATTTCATTGGCAAAAAACTGGATTCTGGTTTTCGTAACTTTAATAAGTCGCAGTATATTATGTAAATAAAATATTACATTCTAAAATTAACTTCTTCTAATTTGAAAAATAGAAAGTAGTACATATGTTCCTGATATAAGATTTTTATAAAAATAAAGATTGTTTTGAAACATACAGTTTGCTCATTATTATAAAATGCACTTATTTAGGATTGCAAAAAAATTATTCTAAGAAATATAAGAGGTTATTAAAACTTACATACATTCTAATTCAATAAGCAGTTTGTAAACGGAAGTATAAAATTATGTGGTTTGTAATACACATCAATGTGTTAATAAATACAAACATTAAAAAAATTCAAAATTACATTAGTATGTTTCCATATAAAGGAGAGGTGCTATTTTTAAGAGGTGTTTAGGAAACCATTTTATACAGATAGTAATTTAATGAAATATTTCTGCTGTCACCTCAAAAAAAACTTTCACATTTAGTAAATATTCGTTAAACACTATAGTCACACACACACACTTTTAGATTCAAAATACATTGCAAAGGGATTTGTGAAAATGATAAAATTTGCTTACCTTTTGATTAAGAAATGCATTGTAACATATTTTATTGTATTTTGCAACTATATTGTATTTACAGGAAGGCAAATACATATATTTTACAGTTTAACATATTTATAATTATCTATTATATAAACTTTATAATGAATAATAAATATTTATATATCGTATGAAGTTTTTTTTTTTAATCAGAGAACTGTACACTATAAAGTTTTTTCCTGTTCTTCATTTCAAGAATGAAAAGGATAAAAAAAGAGGTGAGATATCAAGAAAGAATTTAAAAAGTAGCAATCTTAAAATACTTACCTAATGTCACGTAATAACATTTTTTAAACCTCCAGGAGCAAACTTTCTCAAAAATTAGATCTCTAAGTTGATATGAATTTATTTTTTAACAAAAGAATGTATACAATTTCTTCAAACTTGTACTTTTCATATGAATTTTTTAAGAACAGGGATGGAAGATGTATTACGACAACTGTACAGCTCTCTAAATTAAAATATAAAACATATCAGTTAACTGTCCATGACTTTTTCATTATATATAAAAAGCATTCCTGCTTGTCTGTCAACAAGTTTCTGAGAAATTCCAAGAGAAAATTTATATGCATGAGAAATGCTTTTACTAATTCATATAACTTACTCAGTCATCTAAAGATTATAAAGTAGGCAATTAATAGTAAAATTATAATCAATCTTAGTCTTTCAAACAAAACAGATGAACTAAGTAAAATTTACAATGTTTGTTCGGAATACAGATATAATTATTAAGTCAAATGTGCGCTTGCGTGCATTTGATGTGTGGGTGCGGGTCTGGTTAACTCTCTCATACCGACAGAGGCGGTCTAAAAATTCCCCCTTAACAGAGACGAAGGCCAGTCTGAGGCGTTTGGCTTCTTTTGAGGGGAGGGGAGTTTCTGTGATCGCTTAGGAGATGAGCATGGTAAGGGGGGGAGGTCCAATTATCCTTTCCAACCACAGCCCATTTCCGTGCGCTTTAAAGGAAGGTTATAGTAGGGGGTGTGAATGACCACCCAGGTTGGGAGAGTCCAACTCATGTCGTTTCCTCCCAAAAAGTCCCGGTTTTAAAGGAGTTAGAAGAAAAAAGTCTTCTCGGTATTAGAATTAAAGCTTAATAAACATTTTTCAACTTCTACTGGATTTTTCCCTGGCTCATTCAGGTATGCTGATAAGCATTTTACAATCAATAAAACTTAGTGAAATTTAAGCATACTAGAAACAAAATTTTCAAGGAATCTATGATAAAACGATAAAACTTGGATCAAACTCTAAATTTTACCTAATTATGGCTCTAAGATTAATCTCTTATTTTTTTTCTTCTTTGCTTTTATCTAAAAATTCTATGAAAAAGTTACTTTATGTTGAATATTATAGAACTGCATATTATCACTTAATTATGACTTTAGCACATTTAATTCTTTCTACTTCCACTTAGATTCTTTCAAATCTTTAATCTATACTTATAAAAGGCGATGTTTGTGTGCGTCTGTCTGCGATGTCCAGATGAATCTATCGCACTTACAGCCATGAAATTTGGCACACAGGTAGTCATAATAGTGACTGAATGCACCTCGAAGCCGGAATTTTAAAATTTAATCTAGAAATTTTTTTATTTAATTTTTTGTGTTGTTCTGGGTCATTTTCGGCACGTATACGGCTGTAGTATCTTTTCTAATGATAGGTGAAAAACAATCAATGCACCATTGGATAGAACAAACAATTTTCTACTGAAATTTGTTTTGAGCTTGAACCTTAATTTACTGAATTTTGAGAAATTTTTGAAAAATAGTCAGTTTTGCCGACAAAATTTTGTTTTCGTATTTAAATTTACTGCTTCCCCCGTTCTAATAAAGTTATCACTTTCATTTTTATTGAGGTAATGAATGGAATATTCTCCCCCGATTTAAAACAAGAGCGGTTAAAATATCTTTTATGGATGAATATTAATTAAATTTTTTCTGAAGTGTTAAAATATTTTTTCTCTATTTTTTCCCTCGATTCTTCGTAACCAAGGTCGCCGTGTTCTATTCTCAGCATGCATTTCGTCGAAACCACGTGACGTCATAATAACTTTGCTGAGATTGTAAGTTTAAAAAAAAAAATTGTTGAAATTCAGGATGTCACGGCAACGCCGTTATTACAATCCGATTCTTTCCGACAGGTGACGTCCTTACATTCGCGTAATCGTCTCCTCAATAATATATACATTTCTGTTTTGATGAATGTCATTATCGCAAAGAAAAATAAGCGGAAAAATCAATAATGTGTATCTTTTGTTTTGCTTTTGTGTTCAAAACTTTTTCATGTCATTGTGGGCATTTTTCCTCCCATTTTGTTGAAGTCCTGATTCCACGGGCAACGCCGTGCGCGTACTGCTAGTCTATACTTATAAAAGGCAATGCTTGCGTGCGTATGTGCGATGTCCAGACGTATATATCGCATTTACAGCCTTGAAATTTGGTGCACAGGTATTCATAATGGTGACTCAATGCACCTCGAAGCTGGAATTTTAAAATTTTATCTATAAAATTTTTTATTTAATATTTTGTGTTGTTTTTGGGTGATTTTTCGCACTAATTTCTCAATAGAATGGCTTCAAATAACTGTACGAAATAAATAGATACACCATCAAAAAGAGCAAACGATTTACGTTCTAATAAAGTTAGTTTTGAATTTCTAACATAATTTACTGAAGTTTGAGAAATTTAAAAAAAAATAGTCGGTTAACCCTAAAAAACTTAATTTCGAACTTCAATTTCTTGCATCCGCCGTTCTAATTTTGTTATAAATTTGAAATTTGTTTAAGTAATAAACATAACGTTTCTTCGTTATTTAAAATAAGAATGGTTAAAATTGAACAGTTGGTTGAATTTTAATTAATTTTTCAAAATTCCCTTCACTATTCTTCGTAATCAAAGTCGCATGACGTGATTTCCCAACATGCATTTCGTCGAAACCACGTGACGTCATAATCCCTTTGATACCTTTAGTTACAGAAGACTTGAAAAAATGAAATATGTCTTCAATGAGCTATTTACATAATGTGGCTTCAAAGTTTAAACCTGAAGTGGAAGATTTCATCTCTCTCTTTCTTTTCCTTCTTCTCCGATTCATTTTGGATGTATTTAAATACCACAGAAATTATGTTTGTCGTATCCATTTGAAATCGTTTAAAATTTCATTCGGTAAGCCTTCCCAACATCCATTGTTGCAATTTCATTGGCTGACTGTGCAGAGCTCAGGATATGTCATAACCTTCAACTGAATGCCTTCGATTATTATTTTCGGCTGTGTCTTAACGTGTTTTTGTTTCGCATATTTTGCTTTCTGTATAATAATCATTTTCATGTGGCAATTTTTTATTATTGTTTCAGATTAACATACTCTGTACTGTTTTTCTACAGTTGAAATGTCATTATGGCGAAGAAAAATAAGGGGGAAAATCAATAATGTGTATCGTTTGTTCTGATTTTGTTTTCAAAACGTTTTCGTGTCAATTATGGACGAGTTTTTTTTTGTTCATTTTGTTGAAGTTCTGATTCCACGGGCAATGCCGTGCGCGTATTGCTAGTATGATAAATTATTACCATTATTGCTTTCTTTTTTATCTCCTTCATACTAAATTTCTATGTTATGAAATTTCCATCACAGAATGGTGAACAATCTTTTAGTCAATATCGCAATTGATTTTACAGCTGATAATCATGTTTTTTCATGTTTAAGGCAGTTTTCGTTTTGTAGTATAGAGTCAAATATAATTATTAGAAGCAATAATTTTGTTTTTATTTTTTCCGTAAATGTTGATTTACTAGAAAAAAGCATGTTATTTATTTATTATATTCTAGTATTATTCCTTCCCATCATCTATATATAGTTCCATATTTATATTCATTATTAATCATCTATACTTATAAAAGGTAATGTTTGTGTGCGTGCGATGTCCAGACAAATCTATCGCACTTACAGCCATGAAATTTGGATCACATTTAGTCGTAACTCAACGCACCTCTAAGCCCGAATTTTAAAATTTTTATCTAGAAAAATTTTTATTCTATGTTTTGTGTTATTTTCAGTAGTTTTTGTGCTAATTTTTGATAATCGTTCGAAGAAAACAGATACATCATCGAAAAGAACAAACGATTTCCGTTCTAATGAAGTTTGTTCTGAACTTCTAACGTTATTCGCTGAATTTTGAGAAATTTTTAAAAAATAGCCACTTTTTTCTGAAATTTTTCATTCTACATTTTAACTTTCGCACATTCGATGTTCCAATAACGCTATCATTTCCATTTTTTTTAGAGGTAGTAACTGGAATATTTCGCCCTGATTTAAAAAAAAAACGGTTAAAATATCTTTTATGGATGAGTTTTTATAATTTTTTTTTGAACCAGTTCAAACGTTTTTTCTCACAGATCCGGAGCGAAGTTTCCTACCAAGTAAAACGTACCCAGCATGCATTGTTACAATCTCATTGGCTGTTGCCTCGAGACAGGTGACGTCATATACTACCGAGTTCTGCCGTGACCCAAAGTAGTAGCAGAGCGTAGGTCACAGTTCTGCGCGGAGATGATATATTTACTGAATGACTTCGATTATTATCCTCATCACTGTCGCGAGCATACTTCTCAAAATACTCCATCATCCTCACCAGTGTATATTTCTTTGCCACGCATACTTTGCTTGAGGTCTAATGAATTTCACATTGTAATTTTTTAATATTGTTTATGGATTAACGTATTCGGTACTGTTTTCCTACAGTTCAAATGTCACCGTCGAGAAGAAAAAGGTAAAAATAAGTGGGCAAAATCAAATAATCTATTCATTTTTTGTTTCGTTTTCAAAACTTTATTTTATGTCATTGTGGGCCTTTTTTTATTTTGTTGAAGTCATGATGCTACGGGCAACGCGGGGCACTGCTAGTATTCAATATAACAAATGATTTCAATACGTTGCTGCTGTTTGTTACAGATTTTGAAAGTATAATCCTTATATCTAGATAATTTTTTGGTCGTATTTCAACAACTGCTTCTGCAACTATGTAATGTTCTGAACTTTGAATATTGAGATGTATAATCAGTGTTAACTAGTATAGTGTAATTGTGGGAATGTTTAACTTTTAACCCTTCACGATGCAGCGACACATACACTGAGGTGCCATGAATTAAGGATCGACATTGCTATGCAAATTGTGAAGCGCTGCGCCTCATTTATGCGCACGTGAGGGCGCTGTGGTAACTGCATATATAACTACTGTGGTTGTTGTTAATCTGTCGTTTCAACTGCCAGTATGGGTAAAACTTCTGATTTAGACGCCTTCCATTGCGGGTAAATAGTAGACGCTCGATACATAGGCCATTCAATTTCCGCAATCGTCAGAGAACTAGGATTTTCAAGGTCGACAGTGTTCAGAGTATACCGTCAATACACTGAAGGTGGAAAAAAAAGCGATCGGGCAAACTGCAAAGGACAAGCGTGGTGCGAGACGACTCAGTCGTATTGTACGTAGCCAAACATTAGCTCAAATTACAACCCAGCCGAATCAGGGCGCCAGTCGTACAGTCAGTAAACGGACTGTACAACGCTCGTTTCACCGTATGGGCTTCGGGAGCCATAGACCCACGAGAGTACCATTGCTCAATACACGCCATCGGGCTGAACGTCTTGCCTGGGCAAGAGAACACAGAGAATAGACTTTAGAGGACTGGAAACGAGCAGCATAGAGTGATGAGTCTCGATTCCGTCTACTTCACGCATACGCCCAGATAGCAATTTTAGTTTGCAGCAATCTTGCTCTGCAAATCTGCAACAAATTTGACATGACAAGAGTGCAAGCTTGAAATAAGTTTGAAGCACGTTAACGTCAGCTTCAAAGTAACTACGCGTCAAATTTGCCACGTCAAACTCATTGCAAACTATAGCAAAAACAGAGTACGAACACAACCACAGATTAGAACTCGCGACCTACCGCTTCCGAAGCTGACGCTCTAAACCACTCGGCTAGGTAGACTCCGAGAGGAGAAGATAGATTGTGCTAATAGATTGCGCATATGATTTATTTTAAACTCTTTTCTTGATTTCATTAATATTTTTAAATTTTGAGTTGAGAATATGATTTGAAGTCAAAGAGAGAGCGATTTTCGCTATTAATTACGTTTTGCTAGTAGAATCAATTATGAAATTAGAGTTCAAAAGTAATTACTTTAAAATGGGACAAAATGTATAAGTTATTATTTTTCAACAAACATTGACTGTTTTTTAGGTTTAATTTTGTTTATAAACGTTAAAATTTCAACATTAAGAAAAAGGCTATAAAGTTTTCTTTAAAGTGCGACTGCTAGTAAAAAGATGCAAAATGTTTCAACAGTTTTTTAATAAAAAAGTTAGTTTTTTCACAAATTATCATTGATTTATTGAATTAATAAAAAGAAGGACGGTCTAGAAGACGCTATTAAAAATCGGATGTTTTTTAAAACAGAGAAAGATCTTTCTCTGTTTTAGTGTCTCTTCATCTTTGCAGCAAACTTGTTTTGCAATCGTGCTGTGAAATTGTCATGATACCTTCACAGCAAACTTGCATTGCAAGGAGGGGTGGCGCTAGTTGTCTATTTTCGCCGTGGCAAACTTGTAGCAATCTTGTTTTGAAAGCGAGGGTGGCGATTCTGTCTGGTTAATTTGCAGCAGTTTCGCTACAACATCGACGCGTCAAATTTGCCATGACAAGATAATATCAAGTAAAAATCAAACTTGCTGCAAACGTATGTGCTATCTGGGTGGGAGGCTGAGAATATGGCGTCAGGCTCATGAAGCCATGGATCCTGCATACTAGGTTGAAACTATACAAAGTCATGGCGGCTCAATCATGGTGTAGGGTGATTTCTCTTGGCAGTATTTGGGATCTATGGTACTTGTACCAACCTCCCTCAATGCGATTCGGTACGTAGAGTTGCTGGACGATCACCTCCATCCATTTACGTTGTACTGTCATCCACATGGAAATGGAGTATTCTAGCAAGACAACTGCACCTCTCACAGGTCCCGGTTGGCTACTGCCTGGTTGGATGAGTTTTCCTCTGACCTCTCTGTCATGAATTAGCCACCTAGAAGCCCAATCTTAAATCCTATTGAGCACCTTTGGGTTGCTTTGGAGATAGGTGTGAAAGCACATCACACAACACCAGCGACGCTTACTGAATAATGGATAGCTCTAGTTGATATTTGGCAAGCCATTCCTATGGAACACTTCCGCAAACCTGTTGAATCTATGCCTCGTCGTGTGGCAGCCGTTATCAAAGCCAGAGGAGGCCCAACTCGTTATTAACTTGCTATCTCTAATTCAGTGTATTTGCACCTCTTTTATCCATTGAAATCTGTAATTGCACATAACAAGACCTGATTCATAGTACACCTCAGAATATATTTTAGTTTTCCTAATGTTGAAAAGCAGACTTCAGACTCTGGAGTAATAAGAGGAATTAATAATATAATAGGCCAGATCCTTCGGTAACGCTCTGACGTCACCAGCAATAAAACAGCAGCATTATTTCATTGTTAGAGAACCTAAATTTCAGTAATTTTTAAATTTAAAAGAGTAATTGTCGTTCTAATTTCACATTTAATAGCTCTCAAATAGTGAAATAAAATTTGCTGTTCATTGATATAAAATTTATCTCGCTGTGATCAATAGTTCCCGAGAAATTTTAAATTATATTAATCATATATTTCAAATTAATTTCCGTTTTAAAATAGAAAGTAGTAAATTACGTCAGTGGTATATCATGCGCGTGATATAGTTTGGCCGCCACGATCGTTATTTATTGCAATCGTGATGATATAATTTGATGATATTTTTTGACAACGTTTTTTGATATTTTGCTGCAAAGTTTGAAATTTAAACTTTTGATTTACGTTTGGCAAACTGAGAATTTCATGATTATTGAATTAATTAATTCATAGTTATTTAATACTTTGCAATCATGAATTAGTTTAATATATTTTTTACGATGATTACCGACGAAGAACCCATCTCAAAAAGACGGCGGATGGCAAGGGAAGGGAAAGCAAGATGGTTAGCGAGGCAAATCCAGGAATCGCTGGACAGGATTCGTGCAGTAGATGCAGCCGCTTGTAGGAGACGCATCGAAGCCGAAACACCAGCTCAATCTCAAGCTCGCCGAAAAAGATATGCCGAAGGTCATCACTTGGTCCGAAACCGTCAAAGTCAAAGGATTCGCGACGAAGCAATTCACTTCATAGAGGCCCAAGTAGAAACGCATAACTGCGGACCCATGAACATAATTTGCCAGTTCCGCAAATCAAAGAACTTTGCTGCAGAACGCCCTTCTGATGGCAAATTCACCAGCTGTTGCCACAAAGGGAAAATCAAATTAGAGAAACCCTCAGATGCACTAAGTAATGATTTTCTTTATCCTAATTTTCTTCTTGACGAATCCTAACAATCCTGATTATAAAAATTTTCACGATAACATCCACTCATACAATAGTGCTGTCTCTTTCGCATCGATGGGAACGAAAGTAGTTGATTTCAGCGATGGGGGACCATACGTATTCAAAGTTCACGGTCAGATACGTCATCGCACCAGTCACATTCAATCAGTGAATGGCCAAGCTCCTCAGTATGTCCAACTCTACGTGATCGATAGTACTCAGGCTAATAAAATTCGAGTAAATCATCTTCCAGCTAATGAGCAATGCAATTTACGAATCCTGGATCAAAACGATCGCTTCTTTAGACAGCACAATCGATGGTCTGACACATACCGCGTGCTTCGAGAGGTTGAATCGCGAGTAATCTCAGAATCAAAGGAAACAGGCGAGGATGTTCCCGTCATGAATATGGTCTTTAGGTGCGATCGACATTCAGACCAGGGAAGGTACAATGTACCGACAGCCAACGAGATAGCAATGGTTTTTGTCAGCAGCGATGGAGAACCTCCATTCGAAAGGAACATTCACGTATATCCATCGAATCCCGAAAATCCACAGCAACCATTTATTAATACCAACATCCTCAGCCCAAATTTAGATCCGATGGCTTATCCCATTATCTTTCCTTATGGCGAACCTGGTTGGCAACCCAACTGGCGTTGTGAGTCTTAACGAAGGAGCTCAAGGAAATCAAAGTAGAGTAAACGTAACAATGCTTCAGTACAAATCAGCGTTAACAGTTGTGATAGACGACTTCAATCCGATTATTAGTGCGGGGAAACTTATACAGAAATGGACTGTCGATTCGTATCTCCAGGTAGAAGCAAATAACCTGAATTTCATCAGAACGCATCAACAACAGTTACGAACTGAGCTCTACCAAGGACTTGCCGACCGGAATTCCAGTAATCCTGTCCTCATCATTTGAAGGATCATCGCGAAACATGAGAGAACGGTGTTCGGACGCAATGCCATATTCGTCAAATACGGTGCACTGGATCTATTCATAACGTTTAGGGCTAATCCAAAATGGCCAGAAATTGCGGAAAATTTACGACCATCCGAACACACAACTGACCGTCCTGATTTGTTGTTTCAATTTAAAGTTTAAATCACTCATGGACGATCAGACAGTTCATGGCGCATTGGGAAAATCAATAACCCATGTGTACACAATAGAATTTCAAAAGCGCGGATTGCCACATGCACACATTTTAATTGTTCTACGGGTGGTTGACAAGCTTTCAACATCTGAGCATATAGATAAATTTGTGCGTGCTGAGATTCCATCATCGATTGAAAATCTGCGACTGCATGAAATTGTAACAAAATGCTTAATGCATGGCCCCTGTGGCATTGACAATCCTAGAGCACCTTGCATGGAAGCGGGCCAATGCAAGAAAATGTTTCCCAAATAATTTCGAACTGAAACTACAATGAATGTGAGTGTCTACCCTTTGTATCGCAGATGCCCAAGTGACACAACATTTGTGCCAGGAAGAGAAATGGATAACAGATTCGTTGTCCCTTACAATCCTTACCTGCTGCTGAAATATAACGCGCACATCAACGTCGAAGTTTGCACCTCTCTGCGTGCGGTTAAATATATTTATAAATATATTTAAAAAGGATTTGACTGCGCCAACATGGCTTTGTCTGCAGGACAGGTCCAATACAATGAGATTGCAAACTACATTGACGCACGGTATGTCAGTGCACTTGAAGCAATGTGGCGATTGCTTTGGTCACACACGCATGACAGATCGCATGCAGTGATGAGACTGTCTGTTCATCTCCCAAACCAGAAACGCGTCACGTTTAAGGACGGCCACGAAGAGGAGGCCTTGGAGACTGCAAGATCAAGACAAACGATGCTCGAGTCATGGTTCCAGTTAAATCAAAGCGATCCTGATGCTCAAACATTATTGAACGCTGACATTCCATACAATTACGTTTACGATCGTAATAACTGGAAAAGGCGAAAGAGAGGAGGTAACAAAATAGTCGCGAGAATGTACGTATTGAATGTCAAAGACGCTGAACAATTCTAAGTTTCTTCGAATGGTTGACAACGTCATTTATGACACTTTCAAGCAAGCAACTTTTCACCGTCACTTGTTCAATTCAGATGAAGAGTGGGATCATTGCTTACACCTATCAAATGCCAAAGCAACTACGTCAGACCTTCGCTTATTCTGTGCTTCTGTAACCCGACTAATGTGCTCGAGCTGTGGAACAAATAATCGATCGATATGTATCTCGATTATTTGTGCAACAACATCGAAGCAGCTTCCTGGATTTAAGTTACCAGTTCCTCTTCTCGACACATCAGTTTCGTCAATGAGATCAACATCTCCTGAAGGAGATAAACTGCGTCAAGCAATTCTCATCATTATTGGTGAAATTACGATGCTCACAAAAGACGGTCTTCGTTGTATTGACTCTCTTTTGCGAGATTTGATGAATAACGATAAACCTTTCGGAGGCAAAGTTATAATAATCGGAAGCGACTTCAGACAGACACTTCCAGTTGTTCCAAGAGGTACACGAGCAGTTGTCATCGAAAGTTGAATAAAATCAAACCCGCTTTGGAGCAAGTTCACTCACAACAAATATTCGCTGCGCTAGACAAACCACAACATGTGGCTATTTAACATCAGATCAGGCAATCTTCCTGAAATTTCAGGATTACCGTGCGATTCCATCGAAATACCTCAGAAAATGGTAGTAGAAGAAAACCCGATTGAAGCCATTTACAGCGAAAACTTGAACGACATGGAAGTCGAACAAGTAGCAAAGCGTGTCATTTTAGCTCCAACCAACAAGAAGACACTGGAAATGAATCGGTCAATCATCGCAAAACTACAGGATGAGCCTCATACCTTTTACAGCTCCGATTCAATAATATTCGAAGATCAGAACGACCTGCAAAACCATCCATCTGAATTTCTGCATGATTTAACTCCATCAGGCATGCCACCCCACGCATTGATGCTTAAGAAAGGAGTGATCGTCATGTTGCTCAGAAATTTAAATCTCAAACAAGGACTTTTGTAAAGGCTCTCGATTATCAATTACTGGTCTCTATGAAAATTTCTTAAGTGCGAAAATTGTATCTGAATTTAATCTTGTGGCGTTGTTTTCTTAACAAGAATTGAATTAGCCCCCAATGAGGTGAATCTACCATTTGTCCTCAATCGCCGCCAGTTCCCGTTAATTCCAGCTTACGCGATGACTATCAACAACTCTCAGGAGCAAACTTTCGATGAGGTCGGAATTTACTTTGATGAGCCTGTCTTTTCGCATGGACAGCTCTATGTTGCACTTTCAAGGTCTAGGAACCCCAATCACGTTAAAATTTACACAAAGACATCTGAAGTACAAGGAAAATTGTTAAACAACGAAAAATTTTTCACACGGAATGTTGTTTACCAAGAGGTTTTTTGAATAAAGAAATATGTAAATAAAAAAAGAATTTCCTGTCATAGAACATAAGTTTATTTTATTTGTTTTCAGTCAATGTAAACATTTCTCTCGCATATATAACTGTATGAACATATCAAATATGTCGGGAAATCTCTCGAATGAAGAGGCAATTTGCACCCGTCAAATCATGACGGGTGATTTTCTAGTTGCCAATATATTATTAAATCAGATGCATAGGTTACACATAGTACGTGCCTTGGCATTTTTAAATGGGAATACAATTTTAGATATTTTTTTTTTAAATTTGTGTCCCTTGATGCTACCTATGTTTTATTTTACATTAGCCGCCTTCGGCGACCAGCTTGATCGCCAGAAATAAAATTTCAATTGAATCACTTATAGATAATTTTATATTCATGGTACCCTTAAAAAGTAGTTTTAAACTTCAAATTGCTATAGACATTTAACCCATGCTCATTTCGTAGCCTTGCAATCTTTTTCTGTTACTTGTCTATATTAACGTAAAGTACGCAGTTAATTTCAACATTACATTGGCACGGTACATTTTAAGTCCAGAAGCATGCTAGTTGGCTTAAAACACGCTGATAAAAAGAATTAAAACATAGCACATATAATCTTTCAGTTTACTAGATTATTTCATTATATACTAACTATCTTGTTGACTTCCTTCAGAGATTTCGCAGAAAAATTTATTAAATAAAAGAAGAAAGTAAAATCAGTAAGATATTTTCTTAGCTTTTAACAATGGTAGAAAAACACGAAATTAAATATTTGTTTAAACAATGAAAACGGTTTGAAATGCCTTGCAACAATTAAAAGTATTGTCGTAAATTATGCCAAAATATATTTTTAAAAGGTTATTAAAATTAGGAAAAAAAATTGTACAGCAACTCAATTGATATAATTGAAAAGGTAATTTTTTGCACTTTCAGATGGCGTAAAAATGGTTTTTGTGCGGAAGTTATTAAGGAAAAACGCCAAAATTTCGTTTTTTAAATAAAAAGTCAAAATACCGCCTCCGAGGTGCATATTCCTACCCGCTAAAGAATGCTCATGTCAAATTTCGTAGCTTTAGGTCTAGCGGTCTGCCCTGTAGAGGACCAACACACATTCTCCTTTATTATTAGTAGAGAAGTAGAGGTTAGAACTTCATAAATAATGAGGCATGACACCAAACAGGGTGACAAAAAATATTAGAGGTTGCAGAAATTTTGGAAGCACCTTTTGTCAGATTCCTCAACATTTGTAAATAAAAATTATAGAAAAAATCATTGGGATTACAACAAATATTCACATTTAACTTGAATAATAATAAAAAATATTTCTGATGTTTTCTTTTTATTTGTCATTAATTATCCTTCATCTTCTTATTTATTTTCACATTTTAGGGTTTGGGTAAAATTTTTCCGCACTTGAAATACATTTAAAATAAGATTTCTAGCATCTCTAAAAAATGTATCAATCCGAAAATGTCCGGAAATACTTTTGGTCATATTATTCATATGCCCATCTTCTAA
>BGPR01022381.1:0-25440 GCA_013235015.1 Araneus ventricosus | reverse complement strand
AAATTTAGGTTGAGTTAGTCTTTAAATCTGATGATATTTACTGATTACTTTCATTTCATTCAGTCATTCAACGAAAGTGAAAAAACAGTGAATCCTTCATTTAACGGACTAATTGGCTAAAGGGTGCCCTTAAATCGTGAGGTATGTATGAATAAAGTGAACATTTATTTTTTCCCTCAAAACGGGACATTTTTTAATTTTTAGGTAATATTATGTGAATTCAAGAAAACACATATTTCGTCAGTTATCTTATTTATTTATAGAAAAATGAAATGAAAATAAATAATTCGCGTGATCTTCATTTCTGAAGAACAAGCTTTAGCCAGTATGTTTGGTGTAGATTTTAAGAATAATGAAATTCTTGGCGGATTCAGTGAATCAGGGGCTATCAGGCACCGCCCCAAATATAGATTCTTGATTTTATTTAGCGTATTAAGTCGTTTTTCTTAATTCCCTCTTTTTTAAAAATAATAAAATATTTCAACATTGCTTCCAAGCCGACTGGGTTCGAAAATTTTCCTAATTTTGTAGTCATTCTACTCGTACTTTTAGCACGACGCGGTCAAAGACACTTTTTGGCTATTTATTTCATTGTAATTTTGTTAAGATTATCAGATGTTATTGTTTTTCATGATTCTTATTGTCAGGGGGGTGAGTCTGTAAAGTTAAGAAAGTGTTTTGTTCACTTTAGCCTTGAGTTTGATATATCACGACGATAAAAGTTTTTATGCAGCCTCAGCCCCCGACCCGAATCTAGATCGCCACTGGCTTAGTTCTTAAATTAACTTTGGTAATTAAAGTTGCTCTAAATTGCTAACCCTACGTTGTTTTCTAGCTCTTCCACAACTTATTCAAAAAGGCCCTTTCACGGGTGCGAACTATACAGAGTTCGCATGATTTAAATTATTGGCGTGAAAGTACAATTCCACCAACGACTTTTCACTTCAAATATTCCCAGTGTTTCATGAGGTTAATGTAGTTAGAGACTAGTTCGAGACAGAACGGGCTAATCGACCAGACTGGATGTGTGTAACGTATTCTCCGTCATCACGGGCTACTAAGACATGCCACAGGATTTTTTTTTTTAATTTTGGCCTCTTCTGAAATTGTTATCGTGGGTTGCTCTCTTTCTGGTTTAAGAATATCTGGGTTACTCTCTGGCTATCGGGCTGCAACCCCAGAGCCAAGTCAAACAACCAATATGGCATTATTTTTTCAACTCGGCGATTATTTTTTTCGTAATCCATACAAAAGAAATGAATAAACACGATAAAGAATGTTAAAAGTACTTTAATTCTTTAAAATACCTTTTAATTTACGAAGGGACTTTTAGATTAAAAAGATACTTGAAAGAATCGATCGTTAATTTTTATTATCCAAACATGACGAATTAGTTTTGATAGTTTTTCCTTCAACGTCTGGTAGCTAAGAAGACACAACGCAGAGAGGATAATTTGCATTCATTTCTGAAACATTTTTGTTGAACGTGCAGTTAAATGCTTTTATCTTTGAATGGCTTCGTGTCGATTTTGAAACTTCCTTCTCCTGTCTATTTCATATTGGCTTTTGATGTTCTAAAGGCAATATTCAATTTGCATAGTCAATAGATGGACAGTTTGCGAGAAGCGTCTTTAAAAAAGTATATATTTATATAAATTTTTTTTGTATAATTTTCTTTCCAAAGAATATTACCCGTTTCGTCAATTTAGCACGAATCGCAGAAGTAATCATTTGAGGTCCATATTTGATGGTCGAATATAATGCATGTCGATTGTTCATTGTTTGCATAAGTTTTCTTGATAGTGAATTAAATAAATATCATTAATTAAATATATATGGATTTTTGGTGGTTTTCTGGATATAGGCAGTTCTTTCTCAAATAAAGATGCACGTTCAGAATCAAACGCTTTATAGTTTTGATATAAAGAAATTAAAGCATTTGTGGGGGAAAAGTATCAGAGAAACGCTCTTGCATATTTGGAGTTACACCAGGTTTTTCGATTTTCATACGATAAAAGCACTTGATCAGATATAAATTTGGTTGGTTTTTTTTTAGCGGAATTTAACAGCGAATCTTCAGTTATTTCAAATTTGAATCTTTTGTATGATGAGATTGATTGAAAATCCAATTTACAAATAACCAACTTGAGCGTTTTAAAATAAATTCCTTTTTTTGCTTATCCAACAACGTACAGTTTTGTAATTTCAGAGAAATTTTCCATATGTTACACTTCATTCCTGTGTCATGTATCACGTTTCTCCGATAACATTTACAGGCACTTTTTAAATGATTAGGAAATCATTGTTGATAGACTGCTGAATATTTTCGCTGCAACTTATGCGTTCCAGGAAGTTGAACTCTGGATTCTTCAACGGATCTTTCATTTCTTTGCCTTCCTTTTACTAAAGAGGAAAAACGATCCTCTTTAGCACGAAATTTAGAATTTTTTTTGTATAAAATCAAAAAAAAAAAAAAATCTAAATTCTTCCCTCAATTTTCATTTTGTTTTCATTATTATTATATTTGTAACGTGTGCGCCAAAATATATCGAATTTTTATCTGTATATTAAAATGTTTAGCAAGTTATTTTTTTATGCATGTTGTACAGTATCTCGAAAAGTGAAGGCGTTAATACTTAGGATTTTTTTTTTCTTCACAAGACATCAATTTCCCACTCAAAGACTACATTGTAGAATAAAATTATCGTAATCTAATCGGATTGGTATCTTCAGAAATACAAAAAAGCATGTTGAAACTTATAATGATAATTTATGATCGAAATAATTAAAAAAAGTTGGAAATATGATATGTTTCAGAAGACAAATATAAAATTTCTTTGCCATGATTTTTCTGACGTAGGACATTTCATTGGAAAGGGCGAATGAACGTAGTTTTATTTTAGATGCCATATCGCTATCGTTTCTTTCAGAAAGTTAAAAAGTATTCATATAATTTTATTGCCACTAATGTATTTGTCGTATTTACACCAAGGAGGAAAAATAGAAAGAAAAGGATGTTTTGAATTTAATACAAAAACATAGGCATGGAAAATTCCAAATTAAAATTGTTTCTTTTGTTCCGAAATCTTGTTTCCTTTTATGCTAAGATTAATCTTGAGTCACGTAAAAGTCATTCACCATGTAAAACATCTTGGAAATTTCACTGAATGCGGTATCTTTAACTTATATAGTTTATTTTTAAATGCTGTATAATAGATATTTTAATATTCGTCGTATACAAAGAAATTTCCTTTAGAATTTATGTAACGCTGTAACGTAGTGTATTATTTGATTAAATTTTTGAATTCGTTCTATAAATACAGCATGTTCATAAATTATTCGACCCATTTCAAAAAACAGCGGGAGTGGCCTCCCCTAAACTTTCTCGTATACTTCTCAAAAATTTGTCATTTCCCCTCCCCCTGCGTGGATAGAAAATTCGAACCTACTGTAATCCAGAATGCAATGACTATCAGAAGGCTTTTCATTGTAGATTATAGCGCTTGTAAAATATTTAATTGAAGAATCAAATTCAAAGAGATGCGTATATATTAAAACTCAGCAATATTTATTTTCTATCGCACTCTGGCAAGCTCCGCTGATGCGAGGGCGTGCGTGAGCGAAAAGAAAACAGGAGAAAATGACCTCGTTCGCTATCGCTGAATAACTCGCGCATGCGCAGAGATTTTGCTCCCAGTACGCAAGTAAAAAAAAATTGAATATGCAATTTTAACGACATTTTTTTTTAACCGATTGAAACAAAATTTGGGCACAGATTTATAATTTATGTTAGCAACCGTCACTCCAATTTTTATTTATCTAAGCCAGAGGGTTTAGGAAATATAATTTTTACCATTAAGCGATTATACAGTCCGACAGACAGTGAACCCTTTGACGGATTTGGCCCAAAATTTTATACGGACCTACATTTCTGATGAAAGAATTGTGTACCAAATTTTATCCATCTAGCTATTTAAGTTTTTGGGTTATAGAGTTCACATGAACGCGGATAGACAGACTTTCCGTAGACGGATTTTGTCCAAAATTTGATAAAAACCTACAAATTATGTGTGAAGACCACATACCAAATTTCATCACTGTAGTTTTAATAGTTTTTGAGTTATCGTGATCACACACAGACAGACATAATTCCAAAATTGTCTTTTTCGGACTCAGGTAGGTCTAAAACGTGGAGATTCGTCAAAATTTCGAGTTCGAATTTTTTGACGATTACAATACTTTCTCTTTGTATACTTCGTATACGAGAAAGTAATTAATAAAAGGAATTAATAATGTTACAACTGCGTTTTTTTTAAATGAGAGAGCAATTAAAGTTTTTTTCTTCTTTTTTCAGTTAGGTGGCGTATCATTAACATGTTCTAAATTTGTTACAGCGAGAGATTTCCATTCGCAATGGATTTTCAGTATTTCTTGAATATCTCGAAAACTATTCAGTTTACATTTGATTACAATTACAATTGATTTAACAAATTAAAGAGCGTAAAATTCCCTACTAATACATGCTTTTATTTTTCTTCTAGCTTTAATAGTTTCGCAGATAATGGTTCTCAAAAATGGACGATGTGCAATGATTTACGACCACCTAAACTACCATAACGACGCGTTACCTATCTGAAAAAAAACTTTTTTAAAGGCGCTGTCATTAAAAAAAATTAATTTTTGAAATGGGTCCAATAATTAGCGACCACCCGTATATGAACTGAAGTATGCTTTTTATCTGATGCGAAAGAGGCATGTTGCGCGCGTACTGCCAATCTTTTTCCCTCTAAGGATAAATGACGCATATTGCGGTTAATAAAGTAATTTACGAAAAGGTCTTCCGTGCCTGGTTCTGTTCACTTCCAATCCTTGAAACCGTAAGTGAACGTGGCAATGAAAAAGTTCTTCTGGCAATCATTTCTTCCAGTTCCAATCCACTTTCTTCTTTCTGCCGGAAAGAAACAATGTTGAGCGAGTTATACTTGGACTTCACCGTTAAAAGAAAACTAATAACGACAAAGGAATTCAGCCCAAGTGGCGAGAGGTCAAGTGATCGAGTTATCTAGACAAGACATTTGTTTGCTCAGAGTTTATTGAAGGGAGTGGCTTCTGTCCAATTCTTAATTAACGCCTATCTTCCGTCTTTTCATTGCGACCGTTTGAATTTTTATTGACCGCTAGTACCATGTTTGAGCTTACCTGATTGAAAACGATTAACTATTGATGGTCCTTCGGGGCAGGAATGAGTTATCTATCTTGGTATAATCATTTTTGATGAATGAAAGATAGCGTGAGTTTCGCGTTTCGAAGAAGCGAATGTTACTCGTCGGTAGAGGATGTTGAAAGTGCAAATTTCAACACTTTTCAGCGTGGAATGTGGGATTATTTTTTCGAAAAGATGAAACTAATCGCAGAGGTTATTATAAGATTATTTTCCATCAGGCCAGAAATGCATTCTTCATGTTCTTCATTTTTGTAAAACGAGCTATTAACTTATCCTTGAGTGTTCTGATTCAGGACATCTTAAACTTTTTGTACTCGCGACCCCATTTCGCCAGCAAAATATATTCTGCGATCGCATCTATGTACGACATAGTTTTTCGCGACCCCAAATGCAGATATAAGTGGGTAAATAAAACAGGAGAATGCAGCATTATTAAACAAAAAGAGAGTAGGTTGGATGTATTCATTTGTAAAATTTTAATGAAATATTTCAAATTAAGATGATATTTTTGATTTATGTTTGGTTACTAAAATTTTAAAAAATGGCAGAGGTGATACAAAGACTCGTACACGCGACTCTTTGATCGGTTAGTTTAGCTATATTAACGTCCAGTTTTGAAGCAACACGAGGGCTATTTGAGAACGGAACTCGTAATTTCGAACCGCTGGGAAGACACCTGTGAGCCGGCACCTTTTCTCCAAATTTCCACACCACGCCAGCGGGAGGACAATTGACTCCCGAATTCAAATTTAACGTTTTGTTGCGTCCTCATACACAGCAGCTCATGGGTGGAATGGGGTTTCGAACCTGAAATCCTCTGATCCCGAAGCCGATACCTTAACACCAGGCCATCGCAGCCCTGTCTGTCCATAATCCTTTTCAAGAAAATTTTACTTCTAGAATTCGTTGTCTCTGAGGTTCGTTTGTCCTAACTAAAGAAAATGTTCTCCTTTAACAACGATACATCCTGTTTAATTATTGTGTCTAGTAAAGAGTAGAATATATTGAGATTTTTTGGTTATTTTGAGGAAAAATAGAATGAGGTTCTTTCTTAAAACTTTTAAGTTGCGAGAATTCGTTTTACAGAATACTTGTGTTCCACAGTGAAAAAGTCTCTGTTATCTTGTCTATTTCATTAGCATTGATGCCTTAGTAATTAGATTTTTTAGTCTTTCTTGGTTTTTCGGCTTCTCTTTAAAGTTTTGAATGGGTTTGTTCTTTTATTGAGAACCGATGAAATTGTATTTCACATATTATGCCAAATACACAATAGCAATTATAATAGATACTAGATTGAGCTTTTTCTTACATTCCGAAAATTGCTTTACAAAGCTAGGAAAACATTTAATTTCTTTATTCTCTCTTCTAATAAATTCTATTCTATTCACTTCAAAATAGCGAATCTTTCTTTTGTATTATAAAGGTTATTTTTTGTGAATTGCTTATCTTTTTAATAAAATATTTTTATTTCTTTATTCGGAATTCGTAAGGCATTCTTGTTATTATTATCATTGCTAGTTGAATTTTTTCTTATATCTGGAAGAATCATGTTGTTTAATAACGCGTGTAAATAGGCTGCATTGTTTCACATACATTATTTGTAATGGTCAAACGATTACGCACGGCCGTCTTATTGCTACAATTAACTTAAGAGATTGAAAAATTTTTGTGTTCAATTTCTGTCTTGTATCTTCTTTAAACGAATAACATTTGTATTGCTAGAACCAACAACTTTTAAAAACCTAACAAAAAATCTTTGCCATCATTTGCAAAACTCGTTCTTCTTCGTGTTTTATTCTGCGATTCCCATTATTATGCAGTTTAGTATTATATACGTATTTTACTAGTGTTTTCTGTTGATTTTTTATGTTAAAAGTTTTAATTATTTCTAGTACATTTTTTTTCTTAACTTGCTGTATAATAAAATAAAACTAATTTTTTTTTTTCTTCAAATGACCCACTAAAGCCAAGTATGTAGGTGATGAATACTGTTTGAAATCAACATGTTTTCCTTTTTTATTCTGGATCAAGTGAGCAAAGCTGAAAAGAGGATAATTATGTTCCTTTTTTCCTTGCTTACAAGTGTTCACTAATTGAGAAACGTGTCATTAACTATAGAGACTATACGGAACTAAAACTTTTAATGGGATTTTAAATAATTTTAACTAAATGCGGAAGTTATGACTTCTTGTTCAAAGAAAGTTTGGAGACTAAATCTGAATTAGTTTTAAATAATTTCCGGTTATCTGATTATACAATGTTGCCAGATTCGTGTCCGATACTTACAAATTCAACTCAAGATTATTTTGAGTCAGAATGTGAAATTGTTTGTTATAGTTTCGATAAGGTGGTGGTGTTAATAATTGACCTTTAAATATTTTAAAACCATTATTTTAGAATTGATGCTAAGGGTTGGCGATGTTGCACACGATTTTTTCGCGGCGTGATTTTCTAATTTATGTCGCTTTTAAAAAAACATTTCTATACATTTTGTGGCTGCATGTGCTGGGAAATATAACGTAACTGGTAGAAATTTTATGATGAAAACGATAACTGTTTCTCATAATTTCCTCAATAAAACAGTTGTGTTAACGGTTAAAAATGGTTAATGACTCAATAAAAATAATTTCGTTAAAAATTCTCATTTGAAACAAATCTCAAGTGTATTTCAATGTTGTTGAATTTATTTCCAGTTTAACTTTAATATAAAGAATCCAACTGTAATGATTATAGGCAAATATAGTTACAGTTTAGTTGTAACAGCAGACCAGGCAACATTGTTATTTCATCTATATCTTATTATATCATCTCGTATCGAGGAATCATCTTTCCCATTCTAAATTTAGATCCGTTTCTAACGTTTCATTTATTGTAATTTGTCTTTATTTATTTAAATATTTTATTTTTCTTATGTTTTATCATCATTATATGCGAAACAATTCATTAAATAGTCTGAATCCTGTTCAGATTTGTTGCTGAAAGTAACAGATTTGGATTAAAGCATTTCTACGTAAATTGTAGCTCAATTGGTTGGAAATTTAAACATGAAATTGAAGTAATCCGTCGTCCAGTTGAGGAAAATTTTGAAATAATTCAATAAATTTCTTTATTAACGCATGGAGACAGTAGCCAAATCGGCTATGGACTTATATTAACATGTAATAAGGCTTCTTTTATTTTTCAGTCAGCACGAATTTGTCAGTTTTGCTGTTTAGTTATTTGAAAAGATGTTCATTGAAAATTAAGATTTTTCACTATACCGTTCCGAAACTAGGTAGTCAATATTTACGCACAAATTCATTCTCATTCAAATTTAGTTCATCTTAAGATATACTGTTCATCAACGGATACCGAGACTACCACTTTTGGACCATTTTACACCGGAAAGGTGTGTCGGGCAATGAGTCATATGAACGCATTTCCGGAGTTCTTTGTTAGATCACGCTCAGTGAAATGTAAACACCACCCTCCCATTCTTTATTTTCCCCCTATTTTGATGAAAATAACTCAGCCCGACGCATGCGCAAAAGCGCGGAGGGTTTCCGAATCCATATTGTTGCTAAACAATAGCTCCTAATCATGCACTGAAGGCTCAGAAATTAGATTTTATCTCATGCCTGTTGTATATGTGAGTTCCAGTTATTGTCATATTTAAATCGAAAATGAAATCTTGACGAAAAATCTCACCCTTTGATGCAGGAGGATAGTATACGTAATAACATATGAAATAGTTTAAGTTCGAAGAAACATTAGTTAACCTGTCTGATCCTCCCATTTGTTCTCTCTATATAAAATCATTTATCTATACTTATAAAAGGCAATGTTTGTGTGTGTGTGTGTGTCTGCGATGTCCAGACGAATCTATCGCACTTATAGCCTTGAAATTTGGCACACAGGTAGACGTAATGGTGACTGAATGCACCTCGAAGCCGAAATTTTGAAAATTAATCTAGAAAATCTGTTATTTAATGTTTTGTGTTGTTTTGGGTGATTTTTCGCATTAATTTCTCAATAGCATGGTTTCGGATAACTGTACGACAAAAATAGATATACCATCGGAAAGAGCACGCGATTTCCGTTCTATTGAAGTTAGTTTTGAATTTCTAACGTAATTTACTGAATTTTGAGAAATTTTAAAAAAAATAGCCAGTTGTGGCATCGAAATGGTACTTTTGTTTTTAAATTTGTTGCATCCGACTTTCTAATAATACTATTATTTTCAATTTTTTTCAGCTTATAAGTAGAACGGTTCTGTCGGATTTAAAATAAAAACGATTAAAATATCTTTTCCCGTTTTTTTTAATTAATTTTTTTCTGGGCCGTTGAGAGTTATTTTTCTCGATCGAGTTCCTCTCGCGGCACTTCTTCGGAACGTTGCTGGCAATTTTGATTGGCGGACGCTCAGGATACGTCATGACCTTCAACTGAATAACTTTGATTATTATTTTCGGCAGTATCTTAACGTATTTATTCATCTCGCATACTTTGCTTGCAGAATAATAATTTTCACGTTGCAATTTTTTAATATTGTTTATCGCGAAAAAAAATAATAAGCGGGAAAATCAATAATGTGTATCTTCTGTTTTCAAAACTTTTTCATGTCATTGTGGGCGTTTTTTTTTTTTTTTTTTCATTTTGTTGAAGTCCTGATTCCACGGGCAACGCCGTGCGCGTACTGCTAGTTACTACATAAATTCAGTATTGCTTTGGTGATGTCTATACCTTTTCTGCCGAATTGATTTCGGAAAATTCTGTGCATGTCTTCAGAAGTTTCAGTTGTCAGACGGAAAACACAAAACTTGGTAGTGACATCTTCAGCATTAAAATGACACAGTAAGAAAAGACTTCCTCATCTTTACATTTTATGATTTTCTTTTAAACTGTCTCTGTCTTCGCCGCCCGTGCACAACACCAAACCTAAAACAGAAAAAGATATGTAGTTATAAGGAGAAGAAAGGAAATAAACGTCTGTTTGAGTTGGGGCTGACGTTTGCTGTAATGCTTTTTATATACTTTCTATGTAAGTGATCTGAACAGGAAACTCGTGTCATTTTATCTCCATTCATCGAAAAACTTCAACACTCTAACCAAACACAAATCACTTGAATGAAACAGAAGACCGCAACCTTTCCTTTATTCTAAGCTTATTATCCTCGAAATAAAGAAACGATTTTCTTTATTATTTTATTTATTCTTGACTTGTCAGCCGTAATCCCTATAGTCTTTTATTGTTCTCGTCTTTTGTATAAATTTATTTGTTCATTTTCCCCCACAAATTATCTCGGGATTGTTTCAGATCTTCAGACATCAAAAGCAGTAAATGGCAAGCAAACGTTGAGCTAATAATTGTCTGTGCTATGATGCCATGTTGTGTAATTAGTTTTATTTGAAGAAATTGAACCAGTTTCTTCGTCTTTTGTCTACAATAGTCAACGGAGTGGAACGTATTCATAAAGTATCTACAGTTTTTGATAAAAGAAAATTATTTATAGATTGAATTAGGAATAAATTGGAAATAGAAATGTTTGTTTCTTTCGTTAATAAGATTAAGATTGTTAGTTTCCCCTTTATTTGCTTTCTTCTGCTTGTTTAGCTTTAGAAGCGTAGTTTGATTAGACTTCTCGCTTCAAGTTTTTTATGTACAATGTATTTGATTGGCTGAAGTTAGTTTATGACAAGTCTTGAATTAATGTCAGCCGTTATGGCAGACTTTCCGTGTCATCCTTTATAACTTTTTTGGCCTAGTTTTAAAAGCGAATAGTTGTTCAATTTTTACTATAGTTGCAAGTGTAACTGTATAAATACTTAAAACTAATGAGAAGAATAATAAAATCACACGAGCAAACACATCGTTGTTTATTTTTAGTATCGAATCAAAGAAGAAAATGTTCTAATTCTGAATTTCTTCTGAAGGTTGATAATTACTAAATTGACTCACATGGGAAATTCGGAATTATCATCCAAGTTTTTTTCCAAATTTTATAGCAAAGAATTCTGAGTGTGTTTCAAAGTCTTTAAATATAATTATAAATAACTTGACCAAAGATTAAATTTTAAAATGTGTTCAGAAAAATAGCTACGTATTCAGTATCATTATGAGAAGAGACCAACTAAACAATAGAATATAAAAATAATGAAAATGTGAGCGAATTTTAATTATAGCATATAAATTTCTAATTTTACGGATTCTCGTACTATACGGAGGAATTGAAGAAAAAAGTATAAGGTCTTATTTAATGTGATGTCATAACCATGGTATAGTACGCACTTTCCCCTCTTTAAAAGTTTTGGAATCAAAACCATTATTTAAGTCAATACGTCTTTATAACATAACTTATTTTATTGAGCTCTATATCAATTAATTTGATTAAAAATGCATCTATAAATAGCACAGATGAATTCAACGAATCACATTTCCTCATTTTAATGTGCATGAATGCTATGATGAATTAAATTAACTAATTTTAGAAATCTTGAATTCCAAAAGAATTTCAAGGCGTTCTTATATTACTGATAGATACCGTGAATTTTAACTTTATTAACATAAGATTTTATAAATAAAGACGGATATCTTTTAACTTGGAAAATGTCTGTGCTTAATATGTACTCTGAAGTCAGGGGATTTTCGTACTTGAAAGTTACTAGAATTTTTAAATCCTGCTTTAAAATTTTTATTTTAAATTATTTGAATGTGTGATATAAACCTCTATAACAATAAACTAGAAAGTTAGATATATTTATAATATTTCGAAAAGCGTATGATTGAAAAAAAGTGTTATATACAAACAACATAGTAGCTTGAAATTCAAGAATTTAGTCTTCACTATTGATTTCATTGCTTTTCTTTACCAACTTTTATTTATTCATTTATTTTAGCAAAATAAATTAATCAAAACTTGTAAAAGAATTTAGTTTTCACTATTGATTTCATTGCTTTTCGTTACCAAATTTTATTTATTAATTTTTTTAGGAAAATAAATTAATCAAAACTTATAAAAGAATTTAGTCTTCACTATTGATTTCATTGCTTTTCTGTACAAACTTTTATTTATTCATTTATTTTAGCAAAATAAATTAATCAAAACAGTTTTGCTTTTAGCAAAAACTGGAGAGCCATGAACACAGTCGATGGAAAATTTCTTTTTAGTTTGCGAATTTTAAACCATTTCTGTTTTGATCGCTCAAGTTTCAGTGAAATTCCAAAAATAAATTTTGATAATTATTTTCAACCAACGAGAATTTTTAATATTCGACTGCGAGTTCATAAACTAAGGAAAAGTCGCTAGAATAATTATAATTTTTTTAAAGCAATTTGAACTGGCATTTTTATTTAATTCTAGTTTTTCCACTGGAATTTGATTACACGCATTAGTATCCGTTATGCTCCATTTAATCGATATTTCATTTTTGTCCTTGCAATCTGTTTTCAATTCTATCACGATTCTATGCAACTCAAAACTGAAACATATAGTATGAAATCCAATCGAGTTTGGTGTGTTGTGTGATAATGTCTTTCGCGCATTGTTTTCAAAAGTGAAATGTGATCGAAGTTTTCATTATCGAACTGTCTTTTTTACTCTCTGTTTTTGATTTATCTGCCCTTGACTTCCTCTTGAGTATTGGTTTCGTGTTAATAAAAAATTATTCCTCCGTTGTAGTTGTAATTTTGTGTCTTGATGCCGTGGCAGACAAGCAGTTGTTTAATGTACGTCTGTATTATGAGTAAGCTATTTTTAGCTTTACGTCATTTTTGTCGGACTAAACATTCTCGATTCGTTTGGTTTGAAAATGTTTTTCTTTAGACTCTTTATGTTTGTTAAATTGTTTTAATTATTTTAAGAGAAAGACTGAATGATTTTTTTTTTAAATCATTGCCCGTGTTTTTTTTTAAAATTTTAGGCTTTTATTGAAATCTTTTTCTTTAGACATTATTTTATTAGTTTTTTACGAATTTGAGTCCGAGGCGTACTGCAATTTAATTACGCTTCTATTTATGTTATTACAAATGCTATCTTCTATTTAAATTGGAAAACATTTGGAAAATGCAGCGATCAGAAATTTTCCATATTAAGTCTGATCAGAGGTTTTCCATTCAAAGTCATTTTTTTATGTGTATGATTTCATTAAAATAAAAAAAAAATATATTAAAATCTCGACCCTACCATGCCTGAACTATTAACCCTATATCCTAAGAGATTTTTTATTTTTTAACAACAGTTTTGCAAATCAGTAAACGAGTATAAGGAGCAAAGGATTTTTCCTTTAACCTACCTCGGAATTTATTTTAAATATATTTTTAATTTTTAAAATAAATTTTGTGCTTAAATTTTTAATAAATTTTTAAAAACTGTGATTTTTAATTAAAGTTTCTTTCTTAAAAATTTTTCTACTGGATGTTAAGAATGTAATTAATATATAATTACATTATTTCATTCAAAACTTAATTAAATAAAAGAAAAACTTTAATAATAGATATATTCTGTATTGCGCATAGTAGGTTCAGTTACTGACCCGATACTTAGGGTTGCCATACGTCCCGTATATACGGGACTGTCACCGAATTTCATTACTCAGTCCCGTATTACTATTTGTCCCGTTTTGAGACAATTGGAGAGAATTAAAGCAATTTTAATTTGTTTTTATAATTTTAAAATGTCTTGCGGCCAATTTTATAATTATATGAAAAAGGAAAATAATGTTTTTAGAATTTAAAATCAGCTATAAAATATAACTGGACTAAAAAGGATTAACTATAAAAAGGATTTTTTATTATTCTACATGTTCATTTTATTAGATTGCTTAAACTTGATTGATTTTTTATCACAGTAAAATAAACCATTACCTACCCACTTTTTACTCTCTCGTATACGAAGTATACAAAGAGAAAGTATTGTAATCGTCAAAAAATTCGAACTCGAGATTTTGACAAATCTCCACGTTTTAGACCTCCCTGAGTCCGAAAAACACAATTTTGGAATTATGTCTGTGTGTCTCTGAACACGATAACTCGAAAACTATGAGAGCTACGGGGATGAAATTTGGTATGTGATCTTGCCACATAATTTGTAGGTTTCTATGAAATTTTGGACAAAATCCGTCAACGGGAAGTCTGTCTATCTGTATGTCCGCGGTCTTGTAAACTCTATAACTCAAAAACTTGAATAGCTAGATGGATAAAATTTGGTACACAGTTTTATCGTCATGAATGTAGGTCCGTATAAAATTTTGGGCCAAATCCGTCGAAAAGGGGCGTTCAAATTGCATATTCAATTTCTTTTAATCCGATTCTTATGCGCTAAGTACTGGTAGCAATCTGTTATTGTTGGAAATTTTATTTACAACAATAAATAATGTTTTCAAACATAAATTGTAACAATTTTTTTATTGTTGTAAATAAAATTCAAACCGATCTCATTATTTCAGCAAATCTTTTATTTACGCGCTTTTGCAATTATTACGGTTGTGGTAGTATAAATTGTTTTCTTGGGAATTCAATTCCAAAGCAGAATTTTCGCTTTAGTATTCATTGCATTGCCTATTTTATCGCACCTGCTTCAAAGTAATATTTTTTTGAAACGTGGCAGCAGATATTTGATTTCAGGTTTGTTTGTTTGTTTCACTTTCTCGTATACGAAGTATGCAGAGAGAAAGTATTGTAATGGTCAAAAAAAAATTCGAACTCGAGATTTTGACGAATCTCCACTTAGAAAGTATACGAGAAAGTTTAGGGGAGACCACTCCCGCTGGTTTCATGTTTTATTTATTTAGCACGTCCCATAATTATGGCGACCCTACCGATATAAATTTGCATATAACGGTTATATGCAAATTACATCGCTATTATAGGCATTTTGATAAATTTTTATATCAGAATTTATTAATCGGGAAACTGTTATTCAGTTGAAGCATTTTCGCATTTCTTCATAAAAATATCGCTGCATTCTTATTTTATCGAGACGTTGAAGATATTAAAAATAAGTTAATTTAAATTCTTAAATGAAATGTGAAATCAATTGAATAGTCATTTGTTTATTATTTCAAGGGTTGAGCTAAATTGTGCTTGGAACTATCGGAATGCGAGAATGTATGTTTCTGTTTCTCATAAACACACAGTTGTGCATTCGAGATTTCCCTGTGTTATCTGTAGATTACAGAAATAGGCTCCTGATAATTATAAGGATGTGGTTTCTTTTAATCAGCCCTCAGTCATTTATTAATATCTGCCATGTGACTTGAATAATCAAACAATCATTTTCTGCCGATGACACGGTCCGAAACATCAGTATTGCGAATACTTGCTTATATAATACAAGGCTCTATTTTGAGTTTCTGGTTTATCTATGCGGGTAAGTGCTGTGACGCCTAAAATTGCTGTGAGACTGATGAATATTCAAGTAGAATACGAGAAATATTTCGAATCGCATCATTTATTCTCTTCAGCAACGGTCGTTATTCACCTCAATTTTCTTTTTACTTTCTATTGTGAAGTCATAGAAGAGAAGGTATGCAATGCCAAATCAAATTCGACTCTCAGATTTTGAAGAATCACACTTTAGACACTCCTGAGTCGAAAAACACAATTTGGAATTATATATCTGCTGATGTCGTGTGTGTCTAGTGACAGAGAACTTTGAAAACTATTGATACAGGATGAACTTGGAATGTGAACTATGCACATAATTTTGTAGGTTTCTATCAAATTTTGGACAAAATCCGTCCAAGGAAGTCTATCTGTCTACTTACGCGGTCAATGTGAACACTATAACAAAAAACTTGAATAGTTAGATGAATGAAATTTGTTTTTTAGTTTTATCATCATGAATGTAGGTCCGTATAAAATTTTTGGAGACAAATCCGTCAAAGGTTGACTGTCATGTCGGTCTGTATAAGCGGACGCGTTGGAGATGCGCTATCTCACGCATGCATCATTAGACTAATCTTCTGTGCACGATATTTATTGACTCCTGCTTGGCTCTTTTTTTCATCCGATTCTCCATGCGCATGCGTACTTGGTAGCAATCTGTGCACGCGGAAGGATTGTCATTAGGCGAAAGAAAGAGTAGAAATCGTTATGCATTTGGTAGACGCATCTCTTCGAATTAGATTTTTTACTCGTATTTTCTGATAGTCATTGGATCTGGTTACAATAGGTTTCAATTTTTTCATCCACGCCGCGGGGAGGGAAGCAGCTTTTCGAGAGGAAGTACGAAAGTTTAGGGAACCACTCCCGCTGGTTTTGTATGATAATCCTTTATAACTTTTAATATTTATTATCTGCCGTTTACTTGTCCGTCATACCGTCTCTCGTCCCTAGTCCCTTTTCTTTTAAACATCAGATTTTGTCATTCTTTCTAACTAAAGTACTATTTGGTGGAAACCCTGACTTTGCATGATCGACTTAAATCCATCATTTCTTACACTTATTCTGCTGTTGGCAGTTATTGCTGGCTTTACAAAATATCCCTAGAAATTTGAAAAGATAGGGTTCATCATCGCATCATCATGATATATCTGATGCCATTAACGAAAAGCATCGTGTGAAATTACAAAAAACCCAATATACCTTTAAATGGGCTTCCAGTTATATGAGTTCAGGTGCATTGTTCGAGAAACATACCATTTTTCTGCAGTTTGTGAGTAACTTTCGCAAAGGGATGAAATACTTTGTCACTGTGTCGAAATGTTGCAGTCTTGTTGTCAGAGCAGCAAAAAATTAAAGAGGGCACTAACTTGTGAAAAATATATATATTTGCGTTGCTTGATGCGTGTCTGTGGCGTTATGCATCAACAACTTTTAATGTGGGTAAAAGCAAGAAGACGTTTTCTTTGACAAGGATATGAAAATAATGAAGTTGTATAGCTTTGGATTCGTTTTGTTATCATTATCGTTGCTCAAAAGGGGGGTGTTTTCTCTTTTCGATAGATATTATCTTTTCAGTGTTTGTTTACGTGCTCACATTGGATATTCTATCATTTTTGGCGAAATCGACTTGGAATTGGTTTAGATATAAGGTGAATGTACTAATAGGTTGACATTAGGGTTCGAAAATGAGGACTTAATAATCGTGACAAGATTCAAAATGAGTTTTATTTTAGAAGAATATTAGCTTTCAAACCATAAAATAATGCCCTCAACTATGCGAAGATAAAACTAATTAGTAATGTAAGATCAATACTAATTACAGGTAGAAACCCTTCGAACGGCCACCCCACCATAGCATTACACCCCTCTTAACGACCAATTTTCGTGGCACGGATTTTTCAGCCCACATAGACTTAATGTTAAAATAACCCCTAGCAGCGGCCACAGCCCCTCTTAACGGCCACCGGGTAGGTTCTCCCATCCATTTAACAAACTTGCAGCTAAGATTTACTTAAACTGAAAAACGAACTTAAAAAAATGGTTTTTTTTTTTTCCCGAAGGAGTAAAAATCACAAAATTGTATCCTTTTTCAAAATGTAAAAAATTAACTAAATAAAGTACTAATATCTCTTTAGATAAGTCTCAAACTTCATTTTTTAAATAAAAATATGTGTCAAGACTTGTTTATATTAATATGTATTATAACAATTATCTTGTGATTGTAACGAAAACCCTTCAGAGCGGCCAATTTTTCCTCAGGAGTGGCCGCTCAGAAAAAAAATTTCACTGTAGATAAACATTGATTGTTTATAAAGTCTCAATTTGGGGAGAAAATTACTTGGTTTTTTTAGTCGATTAAACCTTAGTTGTATTCATTACAAGTTAATTTAATTTTTTAATTAAAATGTAGAAATATCCATACTAGGTTATTTAACCCTGAGTCTCGCGCCCGTCAGCATGTGACGTGCATCCAATTATCGCATTTTTAGGCTTTTTTTTAAACTAAATTTAATCATTAATTAGCTTAATAATTTGACACAAAAAATTACGTCAGAATCCATAAGCATCTCAGTATTCTATGTCTTATTAGATGAATGAAAACGACAGCCCCATTCAAAACAGGAGGGGTCATCTTATTAAATAGCAAAAAAAAAAAAAAAAAAAAAATAGATCCTTAGGATTGTGTATTCTATAAAGAAATCTGATTTTGTAAGAAACCATGTTTGGAATGGCAATTTCTAGTACTATGAAACACTGATTTACCAATAGTCATGATTTCAGAAATTCAACGCTAAGTCACAAATTAATTATCGTTTATAAGAAAATAAATTTGGATGTTACTTTTGGAGTAAGAATAAAACAATTCGAACTTATATTCTATTTATTTTTAGCTGTTTGGATGAGTATATATTGTTGTTTAGAAAAGCGATATCACGCAGATTGATACCTATCGTATCACAGAAGAAATGGATTAACTTGATTTGATTTTTTTATTAATATCCTTTCTGTTTAGTTGCATTTGAGTGGCGTAGCTACCGGGGGAAAGGGGGTATAGATAGATACCTGGCAATCTGCCTTGGGCAAACCTTAGTGCGTTTATGTCACTTTTATGTAAATTCTGATAAAGAGACGTAAAGAAGCCATGCCCACAAGGCGCCACCTTCTCGATACGCCACTGGTTCAGTTTGAAAAAACGTTCGAATCTGCAGGGGCTACTTTTAGGACGGACCTCGTATTTTTTTGTCCGATGGTCACGTGACTAGGATGACACCTGAGCCCGTACATCCTCTCAAACTACCACACCACACCATACCAGTGGGAGGGCGTCTGAGCCCGACGGACATCAGGCCCGCGTGCACGACTTATCGTAGGTGGAATCGGGTTTCAAACCCGTGACCCTCTAGTCCCAAAGCCAAGACTCGGCCATCGCGGCCTTCCTATTTCTACGTACGTAAGAACTGTTGTGCACAGAACGTAAATTTTGCACTATACTTTTTCTTTTAACCATTTTCTTTTTTACAAATCCGTGAAGTCTCCTTGTTCTGACAGAGCGAAACATTTATTAAATCAACAAGACATTTATGCTTATTTCAAACAATTACGACTAAATACAGAACATTAAAATGTCTTATTGTGTAACTTTAGGGTCAATCATCGCATTTTTGAAAGTTGCATGGTAACAGAAAATTACAATGGTTCCATGATATTTTACAGCATCAATTCCTCCAGCAGATATAAAGCTTCGGTGGCCTAGTGGTAAGGTCTCGACCTCGGGGCCGTGAGGGCCTCAGGTTCGAAACCCGATTCCACTGAAAATCCACTGTGTATGGGGCCTGTTGCACGCTAAATCATACGCGGTAATGACATCCTCCGCTGGTGTGGCGCGGAGCTTGGAAGTGCCAGCTCAGTGTCGTCCTCGTCACCTGCCCGCGATTCAAAATTACGAGGTCCGTCGCTGAATAGCCCTCGTGTTGCTTGAAAACGGGACGTTAATATAACCTAACCTAACCATCCTCCAGAAGGTGAGTATATTAAACAGTTTTTTAAATCTTCATAAATGAATGTAACCGTTTAGAAACAAATTGCATATAAGAAGTTCCACAATTTTATTTTAACTGATATGTATGTTGTTGACAGGATGTGCATAATAATTCAGGGGTTAAACTGCATTCCTATTTTTAATTTCGCTTGTATAGATGTCTTTTCTTTTCTTTTTTTCTTTCTTTTAAACCTTTCTTCAATTTAATAACAAATGTCAAACGGGATTTTAGACCCTTTTTTTTCCGATATGCGAGCCCATTTTTTTCGAAACTTCTACCATTCCAAAGTGTAATTATAATGCAGAAGACTTAATGAAGTTTTAAAATTCAAGATGGTTTTTTTTCTGAACTGCTGGAGTGTATTGCCTTACAACATTTAAGAATCAGAAAGATTTGATGTAGATATTTGGCATCAAAACACACAGTTCAAACTATCAGAATAAATCAAAAAAAAGTTGTTCCGTCCTTTCTTCATTTCTTCTTGGGGAAAAGAATGTATGGAATATCTTCCACAACAGACAGTTTTGTTTTCGGGCACTGCTGTTGCATTTTAATGAATTATCGTTATCATTTTTACCCTCCGCACAGTGACTAAACATCCCGGGTTAGACGAAATTGTCGGTTTTATAATCTATCCTTCCGGCTTGAGAAAAATATCTCAGATTGAAAAAAAATGTCTCGTTTTCCTTTAACGATTAATTAGCTTTTATTTTTTCAGAATAAAGTCTTGGAAAATACACCCTTCACTAATTTCTACTATACACGCAAAATATGATGATCCTGGTTGATATTTGAGCATTTAATATACTATATGAAAATTTACGCCGACTAATGTATGAGACGCCGGCATTTTTATTGAATACCTAGGCATTTTATTGAATTCCTGGCGTTTTTTTAGGCAAAAGTATATGAAATATGAGAATTATTATATACTTTCCTAGGCATTGTATATAATATCTAGGCATTCTATAGAATGACAAATGCTATTAGGCAAAAGTAATAAAGTTCTTTGATAAGACTGTATTTAAAAAAAACGTTCATTCCTCAAAAATACAAGTATTTTGAAAAAATAATGAAAGAGTGCCGATAAAACACTTTATTCAAAATACGTAAAAAAAAAAAAAATTAAAGTTGTCTAAAACAATTTATGCCTTATTTAGAAAATAAAATAAAATATGAACCTACTTGTTGTACCAGAAAATAATTTTATTTTGAGTTGCTCATAATTTTATTTTTTTATGAAATCAGATGGAAATGTTTTTCATACTTTGCCGGTTTGTCATTTGGCATTCTATAGATGCCACAGAGTAATATTGAGATATTAATCGTTTCGCATTGCCGACGGTTTTTCGGCATTCTATAAAATGCTTAGTTATTCTATATAGAATGCCGAGATTTCAAACTTTGCCCATTGCCATATAAACCTCTTTCATGACATTCTAAATTTTGAAAATAGCGGAATTTTACATCGGCTGTAATTCAAGTGCCCATCGAGGAATTTTCTTTGCATGAATGATATCTAGATATATGGGGGAGATATTCTGCTCGATTCGAAAACCTTGAAGATTTAGCTGTAACGAATTTTACGAGGAAAAAATCTATTGAAGAAAATTTTCAGTTCAAAAGTATGCAAAAGAATGCTTAGATGAACCAATCTGAGGAAAAAGTAAAAATGAAATTTATTGTATGTTTTCCTTTCTTTTTTGCAAATTTTAATAATTTCATTTCCTTTACTGTTTTAGAAAGAAGTTAGGGTTTGTTCAACTTCAAATTTTAACCCCATTACCCACAATATCTGACGCGTCCATATTAAACTCAGGACTCTGGGTTTTAGTTAAGGCATATTGTGCAGTAAATATTCTGAGAATCTGGTGAACCTCACACTGCAAACGCTCCTATCAGAAGATGACTCACTTTTCTTGCTGGGTTTCACCCAAGATTGGTGAGGTTCATTGCGAAATTGATAATAGTGCAGGTAATCTTTCTCTCATAAAAAAAAGATAAAATTATATGATTATTTTCAGATCTTGAATTCAGAAAGTGTGAATGATTTTCTGATTTATATATATTCCTACTCAGCTATTACTGTCCTAATCGCCGTAGCGGCATCTCTCACCTGGCACGTAAAATGAAATGATGTATGTATTTTATGATCTACGGCTAACACTTATTTGTGAAGATTGAAAACATACAGCATTGTATACTTAAAATAATTATAATCGGAGTTGTGACGTAAATTTAGTGCAATAAAATAGCATAGATGTTGCAAATTTAGCTAATAGTACATTTGAAAAAATCGAGAACTCTAATTCAATTTACTTAAGTAGTTGTTAATAAATGACTACAGTCAGTAACAAATAATTCAGGTTGATATTACATGAACAGCATGCAGTCCATCATACCTCCATTAAATTGTCCTGTGAATATTATTTTTAATATGTTCAAAAGGTAAGGAGAACTGGTGAAGAGTAGTAGAGAAAAGTGGTAGGAGAGCTCCCTGAATTCAATTTACTTTCTTAGTCGTTACTGACTATAGTCATTAACAAATCAGATTGACAATACGTGAACAGCATGAATTTCATCATTCCGCTCAATTAAATTGTCGTGAATATTATCTTAATATATTCAAAAGTGGTATATATATTCAGCCAGAATTTAGTTTTATACACCAGTAACCAATATTCTGTGTAATATACTTCTATATTTAAATCGAAATTTGTTTTTGTTTTGACTTCATGTACGAGTAGCTTTCTATAGTCCTTTCTACAATAACTTCATATATGAGTAGCTTTCTACAGTTTCATGCATAGAAATACGCATAACGTCATTCATCTGAGAAGCGGTAGATCGTAGCTGCTGTCACGTTGAGTTGTCAATTTTGGTTACAGATACAGGGAATCTATTAATTTATCTCTGGTCTGTTTTTTTCCCTCCCAACTGCAGTTGAGTAATAAATCGATGTAATGTGTGTAAGAAATAGAAAATAATATTTAACTTAAATTTTTAAATAAAATTAATGGAAAATTAATAAATAATCATTTTACTTTAAATTTCTTTCGTAAGAAACTTTCACACTTCAATTGAAAGGTGTGAGAAGTGAATTATTTTATTAATTAATCGTTAAATTTTTTTCAAAATTAATTTTAAGAAGGCAGAAATGTTATGGTTGTTATTTATAAGTATTTAGTTGTCGCAATTACGGGTCTGAAACCAGTGGCATGGCAACAATGATACAAGGGCTTCTAATCCAGTGCATATTCGTAGAGAGCGTTACGGTGCGGAAAAATAAATACGCTCATTTTACTTTGTAACATAAAATATAATGTGAAACGAAAAATACTATGACCAATTCACCCTTGCCATGCACTGGCTTAAATTAGATTCAATTTCTGTTGGAGTTAGATTTACGGAGTTCGCTGATTCAGAAGAACCTTGCCTCCACATCATATTTACGTTGAATTTAAATATAATTTATTTTTTTGCATGATTAAGGGAAGCTAATGAGGGACTTAACGCTGAGAGGGACTTTCATCGTAAGAAGAGTTTCGGAATAATTAAAATTCGGGAACTCAAATACAATAAACTGTAAGGGTTTAGTTAAAAGAGGGAACTTAATTAATAATGGAAAAGAAAGGTTCCGTGACGCGATACTTAAAAAAGAAATCACTGTGTTTCTTAATCCATGTCCAAATGTGATATTTAAAAGTGGAACATTCTTCGACGCCTTTATATCTGTGCATCAGAAGCAAACTATCTTAAGTCCAATTTTATTGATTTTGATATTTAAGCTGTATTTGTGCATTATCCCGACTACATCTTTGGATCTGTAGGTCGAAAAGGACAAAACATTACAGTTCTCAGAAAAATAAATGGCACTTTTCAATACATTGCTCTCATTTGCATTCATTTTTTTGGCTCTCCTGTAAAAAGTTAAATGAATAGTTTTGGTACTAATTAAGAGTTCCTTTTAATAGTCATGATGCACACAAAGCAACGCTTTTGTGAAATCAGGGAATAATAATTTGAAACTAGGTTCTTTCTCTTTTCCTTTTTTAGAGGTAAAATTGTATATTTTTCTCACTGAAGCGAAAAGTATAAGTAAATTCATTTTTGTTTTAAAGTTCAAGAGCGGGAAAGAGTCTAGAATGATGGATTGATAAGTGGACAGATAAGATTCTGGAGATTGCAACAAGTCGGCACTAGATGTTACGTATTTGTTTATGAACAGGGTTAAAAGTAGGTGTCGTTTGTGCTTGCTTCCCGCACTGAAAGGTGAACCAGATGTTAAAATCTTGAACCACAACTTGTTTTGTCATCCGTAAAATCTTTAAGATAGTGGAAAATCGTTTTCCATTGTTTCGTCGTTACTGTAACGCGCGCAATAAAAGGATGCGGTGGTTTCACAACAAGCCTTGGGGCTTCTATTTCGATAACAGTCAATAGACAATTTTTCTTGTCAACTGAAATAGCTATTGTCACCAAGCTATAAGCTTCCTGTTTACTAACAATCTCAATTGGCGTAAACAAAAATTAGATTTTATTTCTGGTGTCCTTTGTATTTTTTGAAAAGTTTCTATCCTCAAGTCAGTAAGTGACTGTAACCACAAATATAAATAAACTGTTGGATGCAGCACATGGAGACCCTCGCAGTAATAGATTCGTAATGACTTTGACTACTTCAGTTTTTTTACTAAAGGCTGTTTTTGCTATCTAATTAGATGATTCAGAGTCTGTTTTTGGGATTGTATTTGTTTGGATGCAATAAGAGTCTATACAACATACCCAGAGATGTTTATGGATGCCAATATTGTAGCGAATTATAATATATTTGGGAATTCATGGCAGTTAAGCCCTGTAGCAATATAAGCTTCAGGCCCCAGCCTTTCCCTCTCAGCTTGCAAAACAAATATTTTAATTTATTTTCATCTCATCTGTATACAAACGGTTTTTAAGTAACAAATATTAAACAGACTGAAATAATAAAATATTTAAGTGCCTGTCAACTTCAGTAGAGTTCGTTCAGTGTCCTCGCAAACAAAAAAAAATGTAAAATTTAAATTTAAAAGTAATTTTTTAAAAATGGTAAAAAAAAAAATACTTTTTTTTTTAACACAATTCATCTCCATATAATACAAAGCTTGTCAGGACTCTTTGAGTCAATCAGCCAACTGCAAAACAAGCTGAACCACAGAGTGATCTGCAAGCAAATTTGAAGACACGAAAAGAAAATCCTGAATAATATTCAAAATTCAAGCGGTACTTCATTTTAATTTGAATAAGGATTCAAATTGCGACTTTGGTAAATTAAGTAGAAAACACTAAATTAAATTGCAGCGAAAAATAATAGCAGAAGTGGATGCTCTTGCCAATCATTTCCATGGTTAATAACAGCTTTGATACCTATAATGTTGTGCAATACATGGACATTCAACGTGTTTTAGTCTATAAATTTTGTTATACGTTTTTTGCGGAATAGCTCCAGAAAGTGGGTTAATGCGCAAAGCTTATCTTGTTGGGCTTTGCTCACGTACATATTGCTATAAATCAATTTATAGGATTCGGTAAACACGTTGAATGTCATAAACTTCTCTTCATTTTATCAAAAGCCAACTACATGAGCGATTAACTTATGACAATGTTTTCATTTAATTTACAAAGAATCATACTCTGATATTCAATTAAATATTTCGCAATTCAGAATATTCAGGATTACTAACTTTTCGTATTCTTCAAATTGCTTGCAGATCACTTTATGAAACTTTTATTTTACAAGAAGTCTGACTTAACTTTATTTAAATTGGTAAAGGCATTTG
>BGPR01022380.1:6955-25440 GCA_013235015.1 Araneus ventricosus | reverse complement strand
TTTATCAGTTTGCACACAAACCATTAAAATGCATATCAGGATAAATGAGCTAAAAAGTTTCAAAGTTTTTCTTTCGTAAAAAAGCAATTATTTATTGCATTTTAAATTAAAAACATACATTAAAGACATTTTTTGGCATACTTAATTTTTTTTACAATAAACAGGAGGCAAAAATTTTTAAATAACATCTAACATATTGAAGAATATTTCATTTATATGAGCTAGTGATGTATTGTTTTGAAAAATTCACCAAACCAGAAAGTGCTGTATTTAAAACGGAAAATACCCAAATATAATTTTCTGCATAGGTATTTGTATAGTATGCTTAATATTACTTCCGAAACAACTTGATACTTCATTATTGTTAATTATCTGCCCAAAGAAAAGATTGATCCTCATATGCTTTTGTTTATTAATTTATACAATTATATTATACAAATAATAAAGATGTTATATGATTTTAAATTTATGCTTGTAGTATTTTAATAGTTGTAGGTTGATATATATATTTCAAAAAGAGAAAGCAAAATATTTATAGTCGTGCACTATCCTGCAGACTATTTTTAAGAGACCCAACTTCCGCTGCAGACTATTGAAAAGCATTCTGCCACTGGAGTCAAATGGTTGTAAACAAGGCACGTTTTAATAATATGGAAGTCACATAGATTAAAACAAACAGTTGAACTTTAAAACACCTCTTTTGAAAAATTAAACTATTTACTTCACACTTTTATATAGAAAATTAACATAAAATATATTAATTGAAATACCTATAAAAATCAAAATAATTAGCATAATAATAAGTTGAGCAGGGCAGATTCAGACACATATAGAAATCTCCAAAAATGTTCAAATTGCAAATTTTATGTGACTGTTTTAATTTCATAAAATAGAGGATATTTCACTTCCAGACTTCGGATAATTTCATACAGAATTATTTAGAAACTTGGGGGATTTTATACAGGTTAGTTTTTCTGACCATATTGATTTGTAGTTTATGTATATGCAGATTATAGCATCACAATTTTTGATTTGCTATTAAAAAACAAATACTTTAAGATACAAATATTTATATGCTGTTTTACAACGAAAGCATCGCATTCTTTTATATGTACTATATTTTAATTCAGATACAATTTTTACTTGGTAAAAATACCTTTACTTACAACTAAAATTTCCATGATTTTCATCATAAGGAGTTTCCCAGTTCCCTTAAGGATTTAAGGAAAAAATAAGAGGAATACAACCTATTCTGTAAACTAAACCTCAGTCAAATCAAGACTATTTAACCAGTAATATGGATAAATTAGGCAAACCTTTCAATTACATTAAGTTCTTCAGAACATTAAGGTTGCAATACCATAAAATTTTCAGATGTATTTACTTCTTCAGATTACTACCATGTTATTTTAGAGGGAGGTAGGAGGAAATTAACCATCCATGCAAAGATTTTACAATAGGGAGAGTCGCCGAATTAGGACTGTTCACGTATCATCAATTTTATTAAATATTTGGGACATAAAATAGACAAACTATATTGTAACAATGTAAATTTGGTTAAAAAAAGAGGATTTTAAAAGAAAGTACTATGTGGTTACAGTTAGAGAACAAATGTTTCGATTTGGGTACCATAAAAGAATTATTTGAACAAAAGGGGGGAGGGTCGCCCTTAAGTCGTTTTAAAGTAAATAGGGGAATATGTTATATCCACAGAAAGAAAATCTTTTTGGCTACAATTTACTGTGATAACTTTAATAAAATAATTTAGAGATAAGTTAAGGATAATTTTTTGTTGTCCTAAAGTAGACAAGATTAGACCACAAACAGTTGCCTAAATTGGACCGTTTAAGTCAAAGGGATTATTATCTTAAACTAGCAGTATGCAGTCGGTGTTGCTGTGTTATCAGGACATCGAACAAAACACACACACACATTATTGATTTTTAGGAAAACTGTACAGACTGTGTTAATCCAAAACAATATTAAAAAATTGCAACGCGAAAATCATTATTACACAGGAAGCGAAATATGCGAGACAAACATGTCAAGACACTGCCGAAAATAATTATTGAGTCATTCAGCTAAAGGTTATTACGTCCCCTGCATTCTTCGCTGCCAACCAATGAAATTGCAACAATGCATTCTGGGAGCGGAAAATCTCGCTCCAGTGAATGTCTCGCTGAGAAGATCACTAGCAAAAACCTGTTTGAACTGATCAGGGAAAAATTAAAAAACAACGGAAAAAGGCATTTTAACAGTT
Organism: Araneus ventricosus; assembly: GCA_013235015.1. Taxonomy (NCBI): domain Eukaryota; kingdom Metazoa; phylum Arthropoda; class Arachnida; order Araneae; family Araneidae; genus Araneus; species Araneus ventricosus. Next base: position 23,180 of record BGPR01022380.1, on the reverse strand, counting down.
CTTGTTTTAAATCTGGCAGAAACGTTGCAGTTATAAGCTGAAAAAAAAAGTGAAATTCATAGCGTTATTAGAACGTCAGATGCAAGAATTTTAAGAAATCCAAATAAAAAACTAACATAAAAGTGACTAATTTTCAAAATTCAGTAAATTATGTTAGAAACTGCAAACGAACTTCATTAGAAAGAAAATGGTTTGTTCTTTCCGATGGTGTATCTGTTTCTCTTTCCACGATTATCAAAACCGATTTTATTGAAAAATTAGCACAAAAAGCTACCCAAAACAAAACAAAAAAAAAAATTCTAGATTAAATTTTAAAATTCCGACTTCGAGGAGCATTGAGTCGCCATTAAGACTACCTGTGTGCCAAATTTCAAGGCTGTAAGTGCGATAGATTCATCTGGACATTGCACGCATGCAAACACTGCCTTTTAAACGTATAGATTACAGAAATAGCCCAGAAAGCAGTTATCACCACTAATAGTCCTCATAAAATGGAACAAGCCATAGTACAAAAGACACTAAAAACTATCAAAGGTTAGATAAAAAAGGAACAAAAATGGAGATTGCGAATTTTTGTATCATTTGTGAGGAAACGTAGGGAGGAAAAAAAAAAAAAAGATACAGTGCATAAAATATCAAACTTAGGTTCATGCATTGTGTGAATTTGAGAATAAAAAATAATTTTGCCTGGACTATGATTAACAATTTGGTGGCCCAACCTAGGATTCCAGTTTTCTTGATTGATCCAATAACACATTTGTGTTTTTCCCCCTGGCTACTTTAAAAAAAAAAAGGAAAACCTAACAGGTATTCAGTCACGACTTTTTCCAACAAATGTATTTCAATAAAAGGGGAGGAAATCATTTTACCTTTAAACAGAGGCCTATTCTTCACCCCCCCCCTACATCAAGCAATCAATTTCCCTTCGTCATTTACTTCTTTTATTACTTCTTAAAAGATTCTCTAGCAATAGCAATTTCATGAAAAATTACTAATCTAATAGCCCAGATCTGTCCCTCACTGATACGGTGACACTCCGAAGTCACCAACAATAAAATTCGCACCATAGCACTGCGAGACGTTAAACCGCATTATTTCATTGTTAGAGCACCTAAATTTCAGTAATTTTAAATTTAAAAAAGTAATTGTCATTATAATTTCAAACTTAATATCTCTAAAATAGTGAAATAAAATTTGCTATTGATTGATATAAAATTTATCTCACTATGATCAACGGTTCCCCGAGAAATTTTAAATTATAATAAGCATATATTACAAATTAATTTATGTTTTATAATAGAAGGTAGTAAATCATATCAGTGGTATATCATAAGCGCGATATAGTTTGGTTGCCACGATGCATCTCATTATTTATTGCAATTGTGATGATACAATTTGATAATATTTTTTGGCAACGTTTGACAAGCAGAGGAGTGTTTTGTTTAGAATTTCCAAAAAGAATGCCTTTGAAATTTTAACTTTTGAAAAGAATGCCTTATATTTGAAAAGCAGCGAATTTCATGGTTATTGAATTATTATGTACATATTTTGTATATATTTTTTATTGTAATTTAATACTTTACAATCATGAATTAGTTTACTATGATGAAATATATATATGTCATAAAACATATGTTTATTTTATTTGTTTTCAATCAATGTTAAACATTTCTCTCACATATATATCTATTTAAACATGTCAAATTTGACAGAAATCTCTCGAATGAAGAGGCAATTTACATCCGTCATACCATGACAGGTAATTTTTTAGTATAAATATAATTGGGCTGAAAAGTTCTTGACAAAATGCCAGTTAATTAAACAGTCAACAGGCTTCATTCGATTACTAAAATCAGAAAATTTTATTATTTCAAGCAAGAATCGCTACCTTGAAATATAGTTTCAAATAAATTTGTAAATTCCTGTAGAATAAATTAGTATTATTAACTGCAAGGGCCAAATTAATGTACACACAAGCCCTTCCTGAATAATCAGATTTTTTTCTTCTTCTGAATCAGAAATTATATGCTCAGAATTTTCTCAGGTGAAAGCATCGACTGTCACAAGAACAGTCTCTTTCGGAAATGCATATTTATTATGTGTCAACACATTCCAACAATCTCCCAAAACTAATATAAAGCTAAACACTAGGGTGGATCAAAAAGTACAAGAAAAATTTTTAGGGAAGCAATTACTTTTGGCATGGGACGGGCAAGTTCTTAAGTATATTAGTTTATATATATATATTTTATTAAAATCAATTCATATCTTACAGCGCCCCAAAAATAGTTAAAAATGACTGTTTTGAAAATTTATAAAAAAATATTTTTAAAATTCCCTTTTGCGCCGGGTAAAAAAGTTTTTTTTGGGTATATAAGATATGCGGTTTTTTTATTATTATTCAAATTCATTCATATCTTCTGGCGGCCCAAAAACTAAAAATTGACATTTTTACGGATAAATAAAAGAACGCTTTTAACACAGTTTCCCCTGTAGCGATGTGTTTTTGTTCAGGAAAAGACGAGATTGTGGCATAGTTTAACTGTCTTTGAAATAAAGTAAAATCGTGTTATGTTGTAAAATATAAGAAAGAAGAAAAGGTAGTTGTGGGTCCCTGAATAATATTATAAAAACAAAAATAATTTTAATCATTTAATAATAAAAAATGAATATTTTTCATTCTCTCTTGCACATTTCCCCTGCAAAATAGTTTCTTTGACGAATTTTTTTTATTTCTAATTCAAAATTTGCATAAAAATCGCTTTCTTTTTGGCACACATGGAAGAAATTTTAAAAAGTTGAAAATTTTTTGCAAGTATGCTAGTACCACTTAAAAGACGACTTTTGCACCCTACACCGATTATTCTATCCACACTTTGAATTTTCGATCCACCCTACTAAACATCTTTCCCTTCATAATAGATCATAAAAAGCAAAGTGGATTTAACAGAGCATATTTTAGCATTCCAGCATCGAATACAAAACATAATTTACTATTGAGAATAAATTATGTTCTTAGCAGGATGAATAAATAGAAGATTATGCCAGCAAAATTCAAATTAGGTTTTATATATGCATCAAAAACAATTATTCAATTTCTATTTGACAATTTAGAATTTTGGTCACACTGAACAATTATATTATAAGCTATGAAAAGTATTAAACGTTTTCAATATCATAAAAAGTACGATTACCTACTTTTATACTGCTATAAAGTTCTAATTTGAAAATAAAACCAAAACGTTATGTGTTGGGAAGCCATTATTTTCTAGGGAGAATACTTACAGCAGGCTCAAAAGAGAAAATCTGTAACAAATAAATACTAACATAGAGACAGCTTAAAATTACCCTGTGTGGATGAAAACCCTTAAAACAGCCACACCAAGTTTGGTTGTAGATGTATAGAACCATCTACATTCATAGCTTACATACACCCATCCTACATTCACAGCTTACATACACCTCTACATTCTTAGCTTACATACAACCTACATCCAGAACTTGGAACTTTCTCACCAATTTGACTATAAACCAAAACTCCCATATCTAGGGCTCGCTCATCTTTTAAAATTGTTTTAGCAGTTCAAAACTCAATGCAGAATACTTTTCGCATGCTCCTTACTTTATGAAAATGGTTCAACATAGTAAGAATGGGAAAATAATCCTATTAACCATTAAACTATTCATTAAATAAGTGCAAAATACACATTTTTAAAATAATGCTAATATAAGGACAACTTTTCAATAGCAACCCCCACACACATCTTCTGAACTTGAGTTGCAACCATTGTCTCGAAATAAATAGTTTATATGAAATGAAATAAATTACATGCTATTCAATTTCTATGAGAACAATACCATTAGTAAACACATAAAACCCTTTTCCAGATCAATACTATGATTCATATTGAAAATCTTATTCAAAATTGTTCCATAAACACTTAAAATTATCCTATATTAAAGAATGACTTCTTCGCATTCGATCATCACCAGTTTTTTTTAAAAAGACAAAAATGTATATATCTAATAAAACTGATATACTTATCCTGTTAAACTGTTCATTATATCATTCAATGATAAAGTACCACCAACTATGCATTATCTTTACTTAACACTATTCTAAATAGTATAATTGGTTTATACAACCTTATTTCCTCCAGACTTATTAGCTTTGAAATTAAGAGAGTCAACTTAATTTATGTTTTTGGAAAATGAATAAATAGGACTATATAGTTTAGTTATAAATTAATTATTAAAGAAAGCATTAATTTTGAGAAAAGTTTTAAATTTACAATGGCATCAAAAGAAAAAAAAGGCAAAAGCAATAAAGTTCAGATGTTACAAAAGAAAAATGAATTAATCAAAAAAGCAAAATATTTAAAAGCTCTACAAAGTATTAACTAACATGCAAACTTTAAAATGTTTAGGTTTCTTGCAGATATATAACAGGAGGATCACACATCAACACAGAAAACTATACTAGATAAAAGATTTTGGTTTACTCAGCATTCAAATGAGATAACAAGGTAACAGATATTACAGGTCAATTAAAAAAGCAGATGTAAATTACTATAAAAATTGGGGTTTTCTTCAAGTAGGAAACAAAAAATAAAAAAAAGAACCAAATTATAAGAGTGCTTTCATAAAACATACCAAAAAGGGTAAAGAGAGCATCAGGTGTGACCTTCTAGTTTTTCAGAGCAACAGGTGGTGAGGCAGAGCAGAAGGTTGAAAGGGTTCAGTGACCGAGCAAACGAATAAAGAAGTCCATTAGATTTGTATTTCGTTTTGGAAAAATACCAAGGCAAGGAAAAGAAAGAAAATAATAACCAAGATACATAAATTTATTAAGTGAAATAAAACAATATGCACAGTAAAAAAAGAAGAAAAAGTATTTATTCGATGTGGCTTAATGCATTTGTTGGTTAATTTATGCTAACTCCAAAACTACTATCAGAAGAAAAAGGAGGTTTCATGAAAAACAAGCAAGCTGTTAAAAATCTTTTTTTTAATTTAGTTGATTACCACTAATTAACAATTATTTCAGCAGATTTGAAGAAAAGCTTTGATTTAACTGTTAATATGCAATAGCACGAGAAAAAAAATGCATATAGCCAGATCAAATAAAATATACGTATGTTAACATTATTTTGAAAAGGGAAACACAACAAACAAGCTGAAATAAACAAGTCCATAAAAGACATAGCACAGAATAAGTTACAGCGATATATAAATATGAGAAAACAGGAAGCAGCATTTTAAGAAAAATGAAATAAATTAAAACATTCATTAAAAAATAAATAATATTATTAATAAAGAAACTTACTCAATCAGACTATGAAAAGAAAAAAAAATTTGGAAACCTCAAAAAATGCTTTAATATTTTCAAAGGTTTCCAAATTTAGATTCATTTTAAAAAGAAGATTCCAAGATCCAATACAAAACTTTTAGCAAGATGTCTCTAAAAGCGTCTAAAGACTTCTCTAAAAGCTTTATATCCTTTACAAAAATTTAAGGGCAATGAAGAAGTTCATATAATTTTAACCCTTTTAGGACGGGCTATGCATATATGCATCACATAGGATTGTCGCCCACGTCCGGGTGTACCACACGTGCATCACTAGCGAACTATCCCTGTGGCCGAGTGATGCATATATTCATTTTGAGCTGAAACAATATTTAAAGACCACTAGATGGCACCCTGTTTCCATTTATTTTGAACTGAACATAATTATCGGAGCCCAACCTTCAATTTGTTCACATTCTGCCTATTTGGTATTTTCTCCTCTCTGAAAACTTTTATTTCTTTTCTCTACTATGTGAGGTTCCTTTTGGATTTTACAGTCAGCCCAGTTACACATTGCATTGCTTTCCTATATATATATATATATATATATTGCATACCTTGCTTTTGGGAAAGCCTGGACTCCAATTTATTATGGCGAGAGTTATTTATCCTAGGAAGAACATGCTCGTATGATAAATGAACCAATTAGTGACACAGATGAGAATGATGATTCATTTTCTAGAGTTCTAAGTGATATTTCTAGTGATTTCTTTGTGTTTCTCCCTGCTTCGAGGTTTACCACACTCAGTTTTCATTTTAAAATTTTGTTACTTCTTGTAGCCTTTGTGGTATTATTTTTTTTATTAAATTTGAAGTTTATTTATGTATTTTGCCTATTAAAATTTTAGAAGAATTAGAATAGTGATTCCTAAAATTATATTTCGAAGGCAAGCAAATTTTTTATATTTTCATATAAATTAAAGGAAAATGAGTATTTAATGCCATTTTTAATATATATCACAGCTCAAGTAATAATCTAAAATGATACCAAAAATTACGACTTTTTTGGTGGGTTAGGCTTAGTGGGACAATTCCTTTGTCCTCCACTCTGTCCCGTGGGAAGGTATTTCACGGAGGTGCATCATCCCAAAGGGTTAACCCTTTCAGGATAGTGAACATGAGTATTTTTTATGAAAACTGATGCTAAAGGGACTAGTGACATACATGCAGTGCTTTAGTAATATAATAATTAAAAAGGCAATCCTGTGATCATTGTGGCAGCCCAATGCCCATCCTGAAAAGGTTAAAATAATTTTTTGTTATAAAGAAGATAAATCTCGTTCAATCAGCAGAAAGCACCAGTAGAGTACTTTCGTTTTAGAAGAGACTAAAAGATTTTTTCCCTTTGTGATTTACAGTTCGAAAATAATTCTTTTATTAAATAAAATTAAAAGAATGTTTTTAAATAATCATCAAGTTGATGGTTAGGTAGTCCAGGATGAAAAACAAATTAGGAAGAAGGTATCATTTTTATGGCTCTGAAAACAAATTGTTTACTTTGCGAAACTAGTGACAGCTTTCCAAGTAATAAATTTACAGTTGGATGACCCTCAGAGGCTTCAATAATCCGTAATGCCTAATGCCAGCTTGCAAAAAAGATACAGAAGGTAACACAAAAAGACCATCAACTCATTTGTCTTTGCCTGATAAATTTCCTGAACTTAATTTAAATGCATGATGATTCAAATGAAAAATCTACATTTCATAAATTAACAAAACTATTAATTTTAAAGAAAACTCATGAAAAAAGGGCATGGAAATCAATATGTTAAAATGTGCATTCCATCTTACTTAAGAAAGCACAAAAGATGATTGAAGCAAGCTCATTCAATGCTAAATTACCTCATTTTTTAAAAATTAGAAACTGCATTTTCATCCTAGACCACCTTAAAAAAAATTGCTAAATACTAACAAACACATGGTTTAATAAAAAAAAAATTATATAAAAGATCAATAAAAGAAAATCACAATTTTCTCAATTAATTAGAACCGAGTGAGCACCTTGAATCCATTGCTATAAGCCAGAGTTTCCCAACCTGTGGTATGCATACGCCTAGGGGGACGCAAAGGACCAGTTGGGGGCACGTGAACTCAAATTCGGCAATGGCGGACACAAGAAAACATAAGGGATTAAATATGTTACAGTATTTTGTTTCCCCAAGTTCGTGTAAAATGCAAAAGTTGCGCAAGCCTTAAACCTACCCTCAAACTAAGAAAGAAAGCATAATTTTTAGCTTAATTATTAATGCAAAATTATTACAATACTGATTTTATCTGTTGATTTTGAACTAATACTATTCTAAAAATGGAATAAAACGTAAAATCAAAAATAAGTCCTGAAAATGTTATAAATTCCAGTCATTTCATCACTCTTAACCCTTTTTGCATAGACAGACGGTTAGAGGTGTGGATATGACAGTAGGGGGTATGCGAAAACAAAACGACTAATCAAGGGGTAACGCAAGGGGGGAAAAAAGGTTGGTAACATCTGCTATAAGCAATTAATTCAAGGTGTGATATAAGTAAGATAAACTAATTAATTAAAATTACAGGCAAATTTTAAATAGAATATTCTTTTAATAAATTTTTATTCAAGTCAGGTAATGTAAAAATTTCACTAACTAATTAAATAATCACTATATCCATTGCATATTAAATGATTAAGCATAATTTAATTCATATACCTTCCTTTTTATAAGTACTATCAAGATCACAGGGATACTAATAATACATATTGAAAGATAAGGTTTATACATAATTATTAGCTTTTTAACCCCTTGACTTATAAAACTATCTACTTTTCCATTCTCTTTTTTTCAGTTCAAATATTTAGAACTAAAATTCTCACAGTGTTACATGCAACCTTTATCTTCTAAATTAGAGCTATGGTGACTAGACTATAGTCATTTCCAGGATAATAACAGCTTATTAAAATAAATCAAGAGGCTAACAACTGAGATGATATTTAAAGCAGAATAATAATACATATCATATTGCTCAAATTTCTACAAAATTTGTATGAATAGTCATTCTAAGGAAAACATCTATGCTATCCAAGCATAAATGAGCTTACAAGCCAGCCAATGCATTACTTATAATTAGTGCAATAAGATTAAAAATATAGAGGACTAGAGCAAAAATCAAAGACAAAAAATAACAAAGCTCTCATACACCAATTCAGCAATGGTATGAATTGATTCTAAGAGAAATTAAAATGTATAGAGTTTTTTTTATGGGGAAAAATATCAGCCATCAATGCTACTACACGTAAAATGGGACAAACCTCTTCATTGAGATTACTGACAAGTAACACAGTACTCAGATGTTGACCAGGAAGTCTTAATCCTGCAACACCTAAAGCTGCAGCGGTACTTGCTGGTGACAAAGCAAAACTTCCAAGAGGTAGTCCTAAAAATAGAAATAAAGCATTATCAAAAAAGAAATGGCAACTGTTTATTTTATTTCAAATATTTTCAAGAATATAATGATGCAGAGCTGAAATAAAAATGATACAAACATATGGATTTTCAAAAGAAATTATAGCTTATAGCTACACAAAAAAATAAATTAAAGACATTGCCGAAAAAAGAAAAAAAGTGTGTTATATACACATTCGTACTTTACAAGTTTTCAAATTCGGAAATCAGCCAGACTCTTGACGTACAAAAACTAAGAAAAACAGAATTGGCAACAGTTCAATTAGCTGTTCAAGAAGAATGCTTTCAGCTTTTGCTTGAATTTAAATAATTGAAAAGTTCTATAAATCAGTGTCTGCTTTTAACGGAGAATTTGGCTAATGATTTGTGACTCATTTATTTTTTCTCGGACAAATAAAAAGAAAATGGTTGAAAAGACTTTCATTTAAACACTGAAAAAATAAAAACCAAGTGAAATATTTAAATTTCTCCTCACTAATTGTTAGATCCTCCAATGCAATCGAGCCTAAAACAAATCATTCTCAGATCTCATTTATCAAGCAATCTTGTCCTCAAGTATTTTTGTCGCAATGACAAAAAGATATACTGTAACTTGCATCAGATCATGATGTTAAAATATGGTTTTAAAAATGCTATTTCACAATTAATATCTGATTTATTTTTTTTTCATGCCAAAATGCACATCTATAAGTAGTTACTTGGAGTATTAAGCGAAGTTAATTAATAAGGTTTAAGATAAGATTGATTAAAATAAGATTCAAGAAAGGTATCACTATTTTGATTTGACGCACTTTGCCAGTTGGGGAAAAACTTCAATAAAGGAAACAAACATTATGTACTGATGAGCCAATCTGGTTCAAAAGCTGAAGGAAAATCTACACAGAAAACATACATATACAGATATATTTATCCCATAATGAAGCATTATAATTTAGGGCATTATTAATGAATACTTCCGATACTAAAAGAAATCTGACATTTCATAGTGAAAATCATTTAATTACAATCCAAAAGATTTTATAAAACATATTTAGTAGCAATGCATACCTCCTGCGCCAGCAGCATATGCAGCAGTTAAAGGTGATCCTAATCCATGGGCAGCAAAAGGAGACGCCAAAACACCCATTGAACCTTTAGCACAATAGCAAGGATAAAAGCACAAGTCCTCGGTTATTTCTCATGCCAATTAAATGTTATTTTGAAAAAAAAGTTATTGCAAACAAAAAGGGAGAGGAATTGAAAACAACTTTAAAACATGAAAACTACAGCAAATGACAGGATAGCTCAAATTAAGTTGACTATCAAAGGAATCTAATAATTAAGCAGAAAATTAACTTTTCCATGAGTTTTATATAGTGTAAAACATATAGCAAAGCATGCATACTAATAAAGATACACAAAATATGATAGTACCCAGAAATTAGGAGCTGTTACATTACAATAGCAGGATAAATATAAAATTACAAAGCTATATATTTTTCTAATCTTTGCACAAAATAGCAGAAGTAGGACTTAACTAAAAATTCAACCAGAATATCCTATGAAGTGAGGGGAAAAAACCTAAGCAATTAAAGTATTAAAAAGATAAATCTTACCAGGTAAACCCAAATTATCCAGAGTCAGGTCTCCAGTCGGTAATGTAGGATTGGTGAAGTCCCTACTCTTGTCATTGTTGAACTTTACATTAAGATTGGTAAGTTTTGAATACTCTACTCGTAATGTACAGCAAGAATTGTAAATATTTTGGCCATCCAATGACTAAAATATACAATGAAAATTAATTTTATATATTTTTGCTCGGAACTTTTGCACGCATAAAGCTTGAGGAAGTTAAACTTACCAACTTGGCAGCTTGTGCAGTAATTACATCAGGATACTGAATTAAAGCTTGGAATGTGCCTTGGGGGAAAAAACATTATTAACTGCATAAATTGGCAAGGTTAATTACTTAAATGATTTTAAATAACTAACTTCTTTTGTGCTTCAATACAGACTTTCCAAGATTATAATATTTGAAAATAGATTTTAATTCTACAAAATGGATATATAAATCTGCCAACATTTAAAACAAGTTTACACACATTTTATGAGTTAGGCAAGAAGCCGATAATACATTTCATTTAACCTTCCAGCGGGTACGCCTGTGTAAATTTCATGACAGTCAGGATCTTTCATACCCTGTTCTCAGATTCAGAGGCAATACTGTCTGAAGGTCATTGCTACTCCTTCATGTGACCCCCTGCTTCAGGATTAAATAGGTTTGTCCGAGTTTCAAGGTGATTTCATACTGTTTTATGCTTCTGCTGTACAGTTTACACCGTGCTTTCTCGTGTAATTTGATAAAAAATTTTTCATCTCTGAACATTTCATTTTGGTATTTATAAATCCAGTGTGCATTACAGTGATTTAATAATTAATTTTACAATGACAAAAATATTTAATATGTAATAAGCCTGCTAATAATCAATCAAGCTGAAGAATTTTCTTGCAAAAACTTAGCCCTCACTGTTATGAAAAAGCACCTTACTACTCGAGGCCAAAATATCTGAACATCGCCATGTCTTTAAGTTTAAATTATACATCACAAACTGAAAAAGCAAGTGAACAGCAACCAGCATTGAGAAGAACTTGTGGTTTGTGTTTGAAAAAAAGAAAAACATCATCAAAATCCATGAAATGCAGTAGGTGCATCATGTATACTATATACATGATGCACCTACAAGGGAGCACCGAATGCAAGGAGAGTGATTAAAAACTAAGAGAAAGTCTTGGTTGTACAGATTGTATTATAGTCTTTTTATTATATATTTCTTAATAACTTTTTATTATTAAAGTTAAGAAATATATAATAAAATAAAATAATAATAAAAGTTATAACAATAATTTAAGGTTTTGCAAATAATATTAAAATTAATTTTCACTCTTGATGAATAGATTTGCTTTCCTGACATGTCTCCTATTACAATTACGGAATAATTTAAAATTGCCATAGTAAAAAGGAAAAGAAATATTGTGTTGTAAAAAGTACGACATGCGCCTACTCATGTAAAAAATTATAACGAGCCTGCTGAAAGATTAAAAAGCATTAAATGACATCAATAATTTTTGATTTGACAAAAATATGTTCTTAGATATTTCTCAATTGGAGTTGCAACATAATTTCACCAAATTAATATAAATAATTTAAACAAGAGTTCTTTCCATGTATATAAGCTGAAGGAAATAAATAATTAGCATACTAGGATTAAAAAAGTAAATTACAGTTTATTACAAAATAAAGTTGAGATGAACACAGTGGAAAAAATTTGTTAGAAGTCAAATAAGAAGAAAGAAATTTTTAAAAAAGAAAAATGGTTACCATTTTTGGTAAATGTTACAATTTTCAGGACCCTTCCAACACGTGAAAAAATCTATATACAAGAAAAATGGCCATCAATAAACAGCAATAAAAATATTTTTGATCGTGTGTTCATAAAGGACTTTTTGAAAAACATACCTAATTATTATTTATATATTAAAAAATGACTGATAATACTGTATGTATATATTACCAATACTTTAATAATACAGTACAACCTTGTAAATCCGAACTGCTCAGGGGTTTGGAAGGTCCGGATTTTAGATATCTTACTTAAACCAATAGAGATTATTCTACATGACAATTAAGCGTGCATGTGCAGACGTCTTCAGAACAAACCCAGGAGTTGCAAGGCAACAGCAAATGGTTGCCTCTGACGTTTGAACATGCGCAACCAATCGAAACGTACGCTGAACTACACGCTGACAACAATTCCAACAACTCCACATAAAAATAGGTTTTAAACAATAAAAACATAAAGAGACATTAAAAAATGACAAAGAAAAAAAGAAATTGTAGTTTAAAATGAATAGAATGACTGGAGTTTCCGCATCTTGCATCAAGCATTCTAGTTTAAAATTTATTTGGATAATTTTTTTCTCATCACAAGTTGGGGGGGGGGGGGCCCGCCGCCCAGTTTTTGGATTTTAGATGTCAGGATTGTCGAGGTCGAACTGTATTACCAATACTTCAATAATAACTAAAATAAAATATATGATTAAGAAGGGAAATCTTTTCAAAAAAAATATAATTTTAGCATTACAATGATATGAAATTGGTTTGTAATTCAGTCATTTAAAGCAATTAAACTCCAAAGAACAAAAAAAAATTCTAACCTGGTACAATATTTCCAAGGAAACTGGATATAGCTGGTTATCAACAACTACCCTGAGAACAGTATTTGGCCCACCCTGAGTGTCAGATGTATGATTCAGCAAAACTTGTGCAGCTTGCAATGCTGCCTGTGCTGGGTTATTCTATTATAAAGATAATTATGTCACATCTCAATAGACACAGAATGGCACAAAAAATTTTAAACATTATATACACATATTTTTTCCCTTACTAAAAAACACCCAAATTCTTACCCCTGTTGCATGAGCGTTTTCAGTCTTAAGCTCCTTGTGATTAGAGAATTGTACATAGACGTTACGACCACGAATGAGGGGAGCTCCAGAATTAGCATAATAGTTCACCATGGAGGCAGCTGATGCTTCATCGGCCATTTCTAAAAATGCCTAAAAGAGAACATAAATCTTTCAGCAGAGTTCCCACTCTTATCGTTGGAAAAAGAATTAAAGAACCATAAAATGACATTTTTATATATTACATATGTAAAAAATTTTGTTTGGATCGACAATTCTAATAATAAAACCGTGTACCAAAATTTATCCATCTAACTATTTATGTTTTTGAGATATTGTGTTCACATGAACACATACTTCCCTGGCTCTATGAAATTAAATAACACACATTTCATTGAAGAGAAAATCGGTTGTTGGCATTTAAAACAAAAACAGTTCAAATTTCAATTAAATACAATGCTTTTATCTTCGATTTTATTAACTTAAGAAAAGACAGGTGATGTTAAATATGATTCATTTCAACTGGTAACTATTCTTTTTTAAATTGACCAAATGATTAATTTATTCAAGAACATTCAAATGTTTGCCATTCCACACTGTACAATTGTCATATTTCCACATTCCAAACAGAATTCAGAGTAGCTTTGCCAAATTTTACCTCCTAATGAATAATTTTAGTTACACTAAAATTAGAAGAAATTATTTAATAGCTTAAGACTGTCACAACTTGTGTTTAGAACAAGACTGTCAAATGCAAATCACATTTCATTCAATGCCTTTATTTGCCTCATCTTCTGTTTCACTAAATACCTTTTCTTGCAGCTGTCATTTTTGGTAAAGATACATATAGCTAGGGTTACCACACATCCGGATTTCAAGCTGGCATCTGAATTTTCAAAATATCCGGATTTAGGCAAGCAAATGTGGCGAGAGAGAAATTTGTATTAGGGAAGATCTATTATATTCGAAAAAGCCAGTGTCATTCCACCAATGAAATCTATAATTCAAGCAATTGGTGCAACCTCCCTTCTACAATCCGTTTGTCGATTTTAACAAAAAGAAATGGGAGGAAGATAATGTTACTCCTAGGGGATGGTTCAAAAGCCTTGGCGTAAAACCCCCGATGACCTTCACAGATGGCCAGTCTTGGTGTCCCATTACTCTGCAATGACATACTTGGGAAGACGCTGCTGAATATATTACCCCATTGAGGGTGTAGGGAAAGTTTGGGTGTCATACAGTAGAAAAAATGGGAGGCATGTCTGAAGGCAGTGTCTTTCCCACTAGGGCCCGGCGTTCAATAACTTTAAAAGCAATAAATTGCTAAACTTTGCTAATTATGATGCTAAGCATCACAGGTACTTCAAAAGTGATACGTCCTGTCCTATGGACGACATCCAGGATGAAAAAAATAGCTGAATATTTTGGACAAGATGACCCCATCGGCAGGCCATTAATCTGTACTTCCAACTGCAACCCCGATAGAAGAAAAACAAATCTCTTTTCAGCTGCAATCTGAAAATGCAAAAGAATCTAATTGGATGAGATTAAAAGCAAGAAAGGATATTTTAGGAAACTGTTTACTCTTCTTTTGGGGGAAATATATTCTTTTCGGTCTCGCGCACTTGACCATCACATTTTGTGTTCATTTCATTCTATGTAGCGCGATTGAGAACAATGTCAAGAATGAACAATTTTTATTTTAATCAGTTTTATGAGGGGCGAGTGCAAATTAGTACTTTCAAAATTTCGTTGTTTTCCTTCCATTGATTCACATCTTAATGCAATTATTTTAAGAAATTAATTAAAATAATGCTTCTGAGCTTATTTAAAATAGTAAATAAATTTTTAAGCTACTGCAAAAGGCAGGGATACACAATCTGCGGGCCTCAAAGTCCATTTTAATTATTTTATTTGATAATCGGAAAAAAACCAGCCATTATTATTATTATTTTCTTTTTTTTGCAAATAAAAGCATAATTGTGTTGGAAAAACGAGTATCGTGATTTCTAAAATCTAAAACGCTATATACATTTAAACACTAAACTAAATAGAATCGTAAATGTTCAAAGTATATTAATGTGGTGTAATTATTTCCAAATCCATGTACAAACTCATCAAACAAGGAAATGAATTCCCTTATTTAAATATAAAAATTAAAGTGATGTTTTCTTCAAACATTTTTAAAATCGTGGAATTTTTCGTGTGCTTGCCAGGCACATCAGCTCCAGCTGAAAGAGGGATGCTGTCCATGCCAGTTGTGAAAAAATTGCTGAACATCAAAGCTAATTTCATTTTAACTTCGCCCGAGTTTTACGAAAAAATTAAAAAAAGTGCCAAGACATTCTTGCATAAAATTATCTCATCTGAAAAATATCTCCTGAAAGAAACTGGAAAAGATAGGAAGGTGGAGGAACCTCCTAATCCAGGCCCTAGATCAAATTAAACAAGTAAGGGAGAAAAAAGCAATTTATTTTATTTTTAATTACTGTAATTTTGATTTACCAAGCATAAATAAAAATTGTATCTTCTTTGCATTCTGAAGTATTAATTTTTTTCACTTCCTGAAAGTCTGTGCTAGGCTAGAGTTTAGAAAAAGGGTCGTTAATAGTCAGCTAATATAATTTTAAGCTATATTTTGACCCCCCTAATTAATTATATATTAATAACTAACAATTAGTAATTAATTTATAATTAATAACTTATTATTAATTCTATATTAATAACTATATAATTTAATATGTTAATACCCTTCGATCCCCCAATCCGCCATGTCCGGATTTCAATGAAAAAATTATGGTAACCCTACATATAGCACACCTACCGAACATAATTTTAACTCCAGTTAAGAACAACTGAATAAAACCTTATTCAAGGATGAATAGAAGGGTTTAAGCTAGGTTTCGACTAAGAAACATACGGAGAAAGCATTTTCCATTGAAGAAAGTATTCGCGTACCACAAGATCCCAAATGCATTATATATTATTCAACCCCGAA
>BGPR01022379.1:0-25441 GCA_013235015.1 Araneus ventricosus | reverse complement strand
TCTTAAAGTTTGAGAGTGGCATAAATAAAAAATAACAGTAGGTTCTTAATAGAACAGAGAGGCGGACTTCAGTTGTTTCTATAATACTCGATCGCAGCGACGCTCGGTGGGCAGAGTGGCAGTGCAGAACTAGTAAGTAATATCTGTGAGCCATAGAGTTCCTGCCGATTAGAATTTTTATGAGTAATACCTTAAATGAAAGAAATTTTTTGAATATACTCAGATGTAAAACAATGCAGTTCTTTCTTTATAGGAAATTTATAGTGTTTATCTCTGTGTTTGCCTTAACTAAATAAAAACAATTCTCTTTGGGAAATGTTTTGCCACATTATTCGCTGTTCCTTTGAAATTTATAAACTGCTTTTTGTTAGATTCCTTTGCGCAAAGATTGATCAGAGAATATAAATATTAAATGTAATATACAATTAACTTTTAAAGTGCATTGCCAATACAATGTGGGCACATTAAAATTTGCATTTGAATTTTTTTGAATATATCCCGAAAATCTGCATGTATTTTCTTATAATTTAGAGCATGTAAAGATTAGGCTAGATTTCACATTTCAAAGTGAAAATTCGATCGCTTGACTATTTAGGGGGACTGACCAGAAAATGATGAAGACTCGAAAAATTTCAACTCATCCGATTTGAAAGAAAACTGAGAACGATATGAAACTTTCAGCAAAAGTTATGTCTGATGTGCATAATATTTACATGCATTTTTGTAAACATAGCACAAATATTCTGGAAAATATAAAAGTTTCTTTGCTTATAACTTCCAGAGTTTTACACCAAATTGTATGAAACTTACAGAATACATGGTAATGTGAAAGAAAAGCATTGACTTGAAATTTGAAGAAAATACTTTGAATATTAAAGGAAATATGAGTATTTTAGTAATTGATTTTTTACTGCGCATGTGCGATATGTAGCGCAATTTTACTTTCATGACTTAAGATGTAGATATAGAGTGCAACTTATAAAACTAATTTCAGTTCAATATTATTAGTATTCAGAAAGACATCGACATTGTTACTTGGTGAATTTCTGTACACTCTAAGAGAAGCTAAATGATGTGTGTTCTTGCATAACCTGATATTTTTAAATCTTGAATTCTTCAATATAATCTTCGATAATATTGAATTTTATGAAAGTATAATATCCTGAATACTCATGTATGCTTTAAAGTTAAATATATAATTTAAATATTCCATGTATATGCCGTTTTCCATTATTTTACTTGGTTCTCAAAAACTTTCGATAAAACACAGCGAGTGCAAGCATTGCTATTAACTCTTAAATGCCTAGTGCTGACTTAAAGCAACATACCGACTTTTGTCTTCTAAAATCTTGAGAATAAGACTGAAGCTCTAATGCCTGTTGTTGCTAATTGTATACATACTGAAAACTTTATTAAATAAATTTACAACATATAGATGGCAGCCTGAGTGCTGATAAAAAAATAAAAAATAATTCATGTTTTTCACTGGATTCTTCATCTTTTCTACCTTGTTTGTACGCTTGAGAATACCATATTTTATTCTACAATGTTGAAGGAATTTCCTTATCTGTATTAGTAGTTATTAAAATTCATCTCTGTTTAATATTATAGAATTATATAAAGGGAATATTTTTCTGAAAAAAGCCCAGTGCTGTCAGTTGCTTACAAACTGTTTTTAAGCCATAAACAATACTTGAAACAAAATAATATTTTTAAAGTATTTTTCCGATATTTTATTCAAGAATTGAAAGTGAAAAAACATTTTTATATCACGATTTAAAAATTCGGGCTTTAAAGGATTAATGATTCTTAAGAATATTAAAGCGAACATTTTATTCGGATCTTCAACAGAATTATAATTCCACTTTTCCCCTTTTATCAGAATTGTGCATTGAAGAATTTACAAATGCAGTAGAGCCTCTGTTATGCGAGGTGATTGGATCTGTAATAGTCTCGGATAAATGAAAACTCGGTTAACAGACACTTCATTTTAAATCAACACTTTTCTCCATTTTCCTCGAAAATTGTTGTTCGAAATTATAAAAATAAGTCTGTAAGTACCACTACTTATTAATATTTCAACAAACATTTATATAAATATTTCAACAAACCTTATTTATTTCATTTCAAACTTTCTATATGGGTTATGGAAAAAATTTTGATAAGAGGATTTGTAAATATTACTGTTTTTCGCTGTTTCCTTTGAATTTTCTAATTATTCTTTAAGAATCTTTTCTAAAGAAAATTTACCTAATAAACAACGCACAAATTTTTCGATACATTTACTGTGTCGATTTTTCATAAAAATGGATGATATTTTCCTCCGTCATTCTTAAAACGCTTAAGAATGGAACTACGTTATTTTTCCCCCTCTAAATAACTTCTTGAAATATCACCTGCTTTTCAACGACGTTTTACATGCCTTCGCGTCGTAAAAATCGCTTCAATACCAATTTTGACACCCTTTCATGAAACATTCTTTGACTTTCTGAATATGAAAAACGCAATTCCAATCTCTTGCACTGGCTCGGTTAATCGAGATGCCATTGATAGATGCCAAGATTATTGACGTTCTACTATAAATGATATCAACGTAACCGAATAGAAAATCGATCCACTTTTCTCTTTCATATTGCACAGATTCGTTCGATTACTCTCAACGTTATTCAAAAAATAAGAAATTTGTGCAAGACCGTCACCATTTAGCGACTCTTAGGCAAAAGCATTTAGCTTCTCTTAGGAGCAAACGAAATTATCCTCACTGCAACGCCGATATATTTCAGAATCTTGACGGTATTTAACTGGAATTTTTATACAAATTGCTTTATATATGTGACTTTGAAGTTATCGGAAATAAATTACGCTGAGTGTCGAGAATGCGCTATTAAAATTATTCACTACAAATACTCATATTTCCTATAATAAATAATTGTTGACCCCAGTAGCGCCATCTGTAAAAAAGTTTAATTATCCAGTGTTCGACGAGATGCTGATGTGTATGGTGTAATAATCTCGGCTCTCGTAATGAGAATTAAAGCAGTGATTGCAGTCCATTGAGTGTGTTGTAAGTAATTTATGAGAAATCTGAGCTACTTGACGGGCCCAATAATCAACGTATTAACTTCAAATTTTAATGCAATATTTCTCTAATATATTTTCATATATTCTGTAAGTTTCGTATAATGTGGTTGAAAACTTTGCACGTTATAATAAAAAAAACTTGCGGGAAAATTTTGCATTTTTTAAAGAAGCCTTTATATCTTCCCGAATATTTGTGCTATTTTTACGAAAAGGCATGTAAATGTTGCGATCATCACACAAAAGAATTAATGAAAGTTGCAAATCATTATCAACTGTGTGTGAAGCGGGGTTAACCAAAATCCCATTTCCAAGTCCATTTCTGGTCGGTCCTGTAAATGCCCCCTTGACTGAATCTTGAATGTAAATTGAGAGTTAAAATTTATTCTTTATGTGGAAGATTCATTGAACCTTTCGGGAGATATTCGAAAAAATGTGCAAATTTCAAAAGTTTTCCACATTTTTGGCCACCGCTCTAAATGTCCTCTTTAACGAATCTTCGAAATCGTGAGTTTCCCCGATTCTCCACAACTAACTGTGAACCATTGTGCTTAATTTGCATTTTACCAATTATGATTAAGTTTTGAAACGAGAGTGTATACGACTCTAAACTTCTTTTTGCTGATAAAATTAGATCTAATTATATGTTTCTTTGCATCTTTATGTTAATTGCATCAAACTTATATTTAAGACATTTAGGTGCATATATTTGAAGGTTTTCCTCTTATATGAAAGAGTATTTTGCAATATTGCTCTCATTTTTCATCAGAAGTGTGTGTTCCATCTAGTTCAAGCCCCCTCATGATAAAGTTAAAAGATAACAGGAATTCTAAGATCGCGAGGTGCTTTTAAAATATAAAAAGGCTACCGGTTTTGACTCTGAAAAAACTTCTCTGTTTTCACTCTCTCTCTAGTGAATGGATAATATTGAAAATAAACATAATGCTGCATGAGTTCGCGTTGCTTTCTCTAAATTTGCAAATAATTTTAGCTTCGTCCTTTCATTATGACAGCAAGAACATAATATACATCCATTCAAGCCTGGTAACGATTTGCACCCAATTAATGGAACTGTTTCGAAACAACTACAAGGGCGTGGTAGCCTAGTGTCAATGTATCGGCATCGGAGCCTGAGGGATCCAGGTACGAAACCGGATTTCACCAAAGATCCGCCGTGTACTGGGCCTGTTGCACATTTAATTATACGTACGGAGCCAAACGCCATCCCGCTGGAGCAATGCGGATATTTGTAGAGTGGGTGTCAGCTCAGGTGTCGTCCCCGTCATCTGACTGCGGTTCAAAATTATGAGATACCTCCCAAAATATCTCTCGTGTTGCCTCAAAACGGGATGTTAATATAACTACTTAACTAACTCCAAAAAGCTACATAATTACGAAATAGAAGCTACAAACGCTAAACTCAATGCGAATATTAATGGTGTCAGACAATGCTGGTTTTTCGTGCAGGCATTAGAGGCCCTCTCCTTGTCTTTTGAGGCAAATCGCCGGGGGTCAAAATCTTATCGATATCGCTCATTAACTGACGGTGAATTTACACCATTTTGTAGAAGGAAGGGCCTCAAAACAATTTTTCGCCTTTAGCATTGACTTTCCTACATATTTTAGGTATTTTATACATGTTACGTTGATGTATATGAACATTCTGATGCTGTTATTCTTCCAACAAGCTAGGCAAATTTTGTCAGATATGGTAAGCACAAAAAAACCTTATTAAAAAAGTAATAAGTATTGAGAGAAAGTGAAATTATATTACCGTGATCAAAAAGTATTGGGAATGCTTCATTTTAAAATGCATATATGCTTGAAAGCGTTTTCAAACTTTTATCAAATATTTTTACTATTTATAAAAGCATCCACATAGGTTTGCAATGAAATTATTGTCATAAAAATAATCAGTTTCCCTTGTAGTTTTTGTATGCTAATTTTTACAGGTCTAATTTCTACGATTTTTGTATATATAAAAGCAATATAATATTATTTGTATGAACCTTTTAAACATATTTAGAGATTTTAAATTTTAATTTGCTGTTTATGAATGATATAAAAGAAAAATAAACTGCTATTTATTTGAGATTTCCTTCTAAACATGCAAAATGCCTGTTAAACAAAAATTGAAGTCAGAGAAAATAAATAAAACCAGACAACCAGCTAGTTGGTGAATATCAATTCTCCCTTGCCCCTCCATCCATTCTCTTTCTTCCCATTTTTCCTACTTCCTCATTAATATCTTTCTTAGTTCATTTCTGTATACTTGTATATAATTCCGAGCTTTGAGGAGAATTCTTTTACCTTTTAGCTTGTTTTGCGGATGAAAGAAGTGGTTAATTCACCTGATTGTTTCTATTACATTTTTTGTAACTATACAATAAAAAAACAACAAAGAACCATTTCATGCTTGGTAGAGAAAGTGTACGCTGTTTTTTCGGCATGAAATTGGGGTATCAAGAAAACCCTTAGGACGCACAAAAAATTTGTTCCCTTAAGAATTAAGACAATGGTTTCAAGGTAAAAAACAGTCCTTTTGGCTTGGTATACCAATAATTTCAAGAGAGTCTAAAAGTTATACTCATGACTGCTATATTTGTACATGCAATGTTAAACGTTTCAATCTAAAGAACAAAAAGAAGGTATTTTATTCTAACATCCCATTCACTAGACTCTATGTTCCTCATAAACGTAATTTACCGGTTCCATTCCCTGCAGGTATATTGGGAAAATACAGCTTCATATAAAAAATTGGCCTTATAAAACAACTTGTTAAAGCATTTCAAAAAGAAAGAGAATGCTTCAAATATCTTTTTAAATAGTTCCTGATTGAGACGAAGTAAAGCTGAAAGAATGGGTATTTGTTGAACTTGAAATTAGAAACCTGATGAAGAACGAAAAATTTCAGCTGAATAAGCAAATAAACCAGAGAAAAACCTGGAAATCTTTGAAAATATATAAAATTAGCTTTCTCCAAACCAGAGAAACCTAAACTAGAAATCTACAGTAGAAGAAAATTCATATCAAATTTCAAGATATTAGGGTGTTGTATTAGCTTAAAAAGCTCATTTTTTCTATTTTACCTGGTTTATTTCCATGGATATTTAGGTGTAGTCCAGGAGAAGTAAGGTGAAAAATTTCACTAAGACATTAAAGAAGAGGGCAGAAAATATCAAGGAAGGAGAAAAATCAACATGGTAGCCGACAACTGCTGAACGTTGAATAGAGACAATCCCCGACAAGTTCACCAAGAAAAAAGGAAAAAGGATGTTTTGAGAAAGAAAAAATGCTGCTAAAATTATTTGTAACTTTCATTCTCAGCCATTTATCATTTAAATCATAACAGAGCTGGAATATAAAACACGACAAAATAACATTAAAAATGTGAAAATATCTTGATTTCAATAATTCCCCAAAATATGAAATCGCTTTGTTGAAAATCCTTACTGATAGAGAAAAAGTCGATTTCGATTTTGAAATCAGCAATGAAAATGGGATAAAAATCAGTTATCAAAACTAAAAGAAAATTTCAAAAGTGTTTTTTGCAGACCTGTGTAATAAAAAAATATATAAGAATGCTATTAAAAATCAAATAGTCACTCTAATTTGTAATAATAATAAACTAACAGGCACAGTCTCCTTTAGCACTAAATCCTATATGTCAAAGCCATAATGAGGTGTAACCGATTTAATCAACAAACGCCATGATGCAGCATACAGATATCGTTTATTCTAAAAGACTATAAGTTTACAAAATGCTGTTGTTAAATCTAAAATTTTAAAAGCGCGATGACTAGAAAAGAACGAAAGATGATCGACGGCTTCATATCTATTAGGTATTTTATGAATAAATCAGCACCTTTGGATAATAATTTATCTCTTACAATTTTTTTTATCCCTTTTTAAGAGAGATTCTTTACTTTAATATAAGTTTTGGCTTTTAGCATAGATTTATTTTTGCAGAAACCTAATTAAAATATTCACACACAGTTTGAAAAAAAATAGATGCAATTATTTAATGAGGATATTTGTTATCATCTCACCAAAGATCATATAAGAATAAAGCATTCATTAAAAAAGTCTTTTGAGAAGATAATAAAATTATTTGTCACTGATTACATAAATTATAAAACGGTGATATTTTAAATAAATGGAATAAAAATCTTTATTTCAATTTATACAATAATTACCAGTATTTGTAATGCCAAAAATAGTATAAAATCTCAATTAGTATGCTGGTATCATTTATAAATTTCACATGAATGTATATAAAATTGCTGCCATTAAAAAATTACTTTAAGTGCGGCATAAATAAAGCTAAAATGTAATGGGTGTTTTCCTACATATGAGAACAGAGGGTACGGGGGAGGGGGGTTCGATCCTATGTATATGAGCGGAACAGACGGCCAAGATGGAACCACCCTATAAACCTACATTGATCGTGATAGTATCTTCTATACTCAGGGTTCCTTGAGATTAAAACTTATATGAATAATACTTGAATGAAAAATTTTCTAACACACTAATATATAAAATAATATTCTTTCTTATAAATAAAATTTCAAACATTCATCTTTGTCTATTGCAATATTATAATATTTAAATACTTACACCTTGGGGAAACATTCTGGGACTTCATTCATCATTCCATTGGAATTTTTAAAGAAATGCTTTTCGATACAAACTTTTGCATAAAAATTTAACTCGGGAATAAATATATTCAAATCAATATACGATTAATATTTTAGATTTATCTTTATTCAATATTAAACTTAATTTGTATGTTATGTTTAGTAAGATGTCATATTGATTTTCGATCTATAGTTCTTTTATCAGTATAAGGGAAAAAATTTTATGCTTTAGAAAGGCTCTTACAAGGAATAAAACACATATTCATATTTATAATTTATATAAATTTTATACTTGTTAATATAAATATTTAGGTATTTTTAAAAATTTTTATTAGC
The DNA here is from genome assembly GCA_013235015.1 of Araneus ventricosus. Classification (NCBI taxonomy): domain Eukaryota; kingdom Metazoa; phylum Arthropoda; class Arachnida; order Araneae; family Araneidae; genus Araneus; species Araneus ventricosus. The sequence continues at coordinate 17,390 of BGPR01022379.1, read as the reverse complement.
CGTGTTATAAATTAATAATTTAAAACAAATCAAATCACGCTAAATTCAGAAGTTCCTTGAATTTTAAAATGTTTATTGTGTAGAATGGCAATGTTCTATCAGATATTATTCTTTAGGAATTTCTAATGCCTTCATTTAGAGAGAATTTTTGAAAACTTTTTTTTAACTCGGTAATCAAAAAATTTCGAATCTTATATTTCAATCCCCAGTCGTGGGCAGTGCGCGGAAATAATGTAGTTCCACACATATCTGCATTGCTGTCTTTTATATTTATAGCTAACATGTAAATTTTTCAAAATAAGCATCAGTTCAAGCCGAAAGACACAGCTTTAATTATTGCGATATACAGGGTGCTCACTAAAGTCATGAGAAACTCATGAACATGAACAGAATAGAATTCAGGTATGGTTCCATTTCCATTTCAAGAAGGACAGTTTTTAGAGTATCCCATCATATTCCCCGTCCAGCGACCCTTTGATCTTCTGAATCAAACTGGAAACGGAGGACTTCTATTCTCATTCTGTGAGGAGAAATAAGGTGATAATTCATAATCGCTCAATGCCCAAACCGATTGTCAATTGAAAAACAGATCGACAGTGGTGAGAAAGGTGGGATAATATCCAACCTGCCCCAGTTCCGCACCATTTAACCTTTCTTATCTTCTTGATCTGATTAAACCTCACTGAGAATGTAGACAAATATGCAATCTCTCGGAAAGTAATTATCTACACTTTCAAGTCGAGTAATTTATAAGAAGGATGGAATTTGTGCGATGCTTCAAATGTAATAATAGAAATCACTGTAATATGACGCCTAAAGGTCTACAATGCAATAAAACATTTCATACTAATTAGTTTGAAATCTGTGAAAGAATTGACAAACCAACGCATATAATTTGCCTTGGATTTGGCCACATTGCTGCCTACAGAGATTGCACAAAATTTCCTAAGATCACTACCCCAGAACAATATTTGCTTCCAATTAAGAAATCATGAAAAATATTTTGCACAGCTCTTAAATTCTACAAGCAAGCGACTGAAATAAATAACTTTGAAACTAAACAGCAGATGGCGCCACGACAGAAATCCACAGACATTTGCGGCATCAGTGAAATTGCAGCATTATTCGAAACAATGAGAGATCTGAGAAAATTAATGAAAAAATACCTCCCCAACTAATAAACGTACTATGATCTATAAAAGAAAACAAACTCAATTAACGAAATTTATCTATTCATGCGTGTTTGTTCCAGATCTGATAAACATAACCACGAGTAACATTCAAAGCCAAAAGTCTAAAAATAGTCTCCTGGAATGCAAATGCAATTAAATATAAAATAAATGAACTTAGATTAAATATATCCGAAAATTTTCCTTCTTTAGAAAAGCTGCCTAAGTACAAACCAAAAAATCTTCCTGCCGAATGTAACTCCTTTTATTCTTACGCACCCAAATAATATAATCACCAACCTAACAATGGAACTGCAATTTTCAAAAAAAAAAAAACCGTATACGACTTAATGAAATAATAACCTTAATCTTCGTTACTTTCATGCAAATATAATTGCAATAAATTTCTAAATATTACGATAACATCACCCCAATTTCTATTATGTACCTGGCGTAGTAGACATTTCATATTAAGACGAAGTAGACATATTAAATATTATTAGAAAATTACCCGAACCACTTTATCTGCGGAGAATACAACGCACACCAAACGCACATCTGACTACGTGCGGGTAGGTAATGACTGCCTTCATATAAGAGACGAGTGGTTCTTAAATCCTATGCGTGATAAGCGATTATAGCGCTACCACCGGATAGTTTCGCAGCTCTGCTGATATATTATAAAATAAAGTTTTATTTTGTAGAAATTCTGCTTTAAATAATGAGGCATATGTTCATGTTGATAATTTAGTTAAGTCTTCTACGTGCGAAAATAAAACTTTAAGTTATTTTAATAGTATTCGAAAATGTTGTAAAACGTGTCTTAAATTAATACTTTAAAAAAAAACCAAAATATCTTTGGTTTTCATATCTTTTAAAATCTAAATTTTTGGAATGACAGGCAACGTCTGAAAAAAAGAGGCGTCACTCACATCTGCAATGCCATCATTTAATTTTTATATCGAGCGGACAAAATATTCAAAATAATACACGATTTGAAACCAAAAGATGCAAGTATAATTTTAGTAATATGCAAGGTGACTACTAAATGAAGTGTTTCCTTTTGCCATTTTACACTCTTTATTTCTAAATTTAATGCGTTTTAATTTTTCCGTGTTCTATTGCATTCACTTTTGTATTTCTGCATCGTTTTTTTAATGTTTTTTCGTGCGTCTGTGTTCAATCGTATCACTCTATAATTGGATTATTGTCTTTTTATTGTGAGTTTTTCTTCTTTTAAATAAATAAAAAAATATTAAAAATACAGAGTTTTCAACAGATTTTATGTAGAAGTTGATTTTTTTAATATGTCATTTCGTATTTTTTAGATTAAATGTATCATCTTCATTTATTATCTTCTGGGTTCTACGAATGGAGAAAATTGAATTAAAATAAGATTCATTTGACTCACACATATTTACTGGGACGTTCATTACACTCACAAAGCTCAACACATGTAGATAATTACGCAGAGCATTATGATATCGTTAAATACAGGCATGCATAACGTTCCGGACACACAGTCATAAACAAACACGCCGAGAGACTCACAAAGTCTCGCACACCTTTCGGGTTCGGTTACAGTTAACTTGTGTCGCACAAGTCTTAGACACCACAAAGCGTTTACAACTTTTAAGTTCCTAGTGTGCAATCCTTTATGATTTTTAACTTATTAAAATTTATTCTTTCTAATTCTGAAATCTTTAATGTGCTTTTATGCTATTAAGATGACCGTGTGTGTCTTTTAATATTCTAGTGTGCCATTTAATGCCTCTGTGACTGTGTGTTTTCAACTTTAAATTTATTTATGCACATGCAAAAAAATGTTATTTTTTTAGTGATTATGACCTTCATATTCTCGCCCTATTTTTATTATTTTTATGACGACTGTTTACAACCATTGTTGTGCGTGCTACAACTCTTTGTTATTCAACTTTGTAGACGTGTTTGTACCTATTCCATTCTGACTTTGTTTTCGTCGAATCAGCAACCCTGAAGGCAGTGCGTTGACTATTACCATCGGCGATTTTAATTCCATTAATTTCAACTTAGCTTCGATGCATTACAACCTAACCTCGATAAAAAAATAAATTTTCTATAGTTTTCGTATAGTATTGGGTAATTATTACATAAGACTTAGAAAAATAATATTAATAATAGTACTTTATTATTTCTAGACTATCATTCTGAGCTATTTGATTACTTCCTTTTATGCAGTAATGACGATCTGGTTCAATTCATTCTTTTATGATGCTGACTTAAAATTTTACACTTGCCGTTGTATTAGTCGTACCACAAGCGAGGTTTAAATCGTACCAGTTATACCTTAAGTTATGTCGCACATTTCGAGATTCATTTAAATTATAACATAGAATATTGTTTTTTTTAAATCTGCTCTGTGTAATGTGCTATTTCAAATGTTTAGGCAGCGTCCATAAAAGTGGCAAAACGTACCGATAATACTTGGAGACAAGTAGGAGACGAGGCGTTATGAAAATTAACCAATGGCGATATGAACTTCAAAGAAAGTATTTTTTCTGTTCTATACCCACACCGCCCAGCCTACCCAAACGGGTGTAAGGCCTACCACGTCGGCGGGAACAACGAAAGTATAATAATCCTAAACCCTCACCGTCTTGAACTTAATAAACATTATAAATTTAGAAATCTAAAAGTCATAAGAAACAAATGAACATGAACAGAATAGAATTCAGGTATGGTTCCATTTTCAATTCGAGAAGGAACAGTTTTTAGATTACCCCAACATATTCCCCGTCCATCGGCCCTTTGATCTTCTGAATCAAACTCCAAACGGAGGACTTTTATTCTCATTTTGTGTGGAGAAAATGATGCGCATGAAAATTAGGATGGTCATTGAAGATCGCTCAATGGCCAAACCGATTGTCAATTTAAAAACAGATCGAAATTCGCTTGGTGTGGCGAGAAAGGTGGGATAATATCCAACCTGCTCCAGTTCCGCACCATTTAATCGATTTAACAGAACTGATTCTATATTACGAGATAAAATCGAAATTCGGCCGGAATTAGTATCTCTTGATAACGGTGTCTTTTTTTAACCTTCCGAGTGCCCAATTATTTTGATCTTATAGCTTTCAGGTTAGAAAAGCTAACTTTCAAAGTGAATGAACCGATCTTTATTACATTTAATTACAGCTTTGAAAACTTAAGAATAGTTATCGTATTATTATCTATGGTTGTTTAAGAAAGTATACGCATAAATACGAACTATCTAATTTTAAACTGAACCTGCAAAACGGAAAAGACGTCTCAGCCGCTAAGAGGGTTAAATTATTGCTATCTTTTCCTCCATGCATAAAAGAATGTCATTTTAATTGCTGAAGGAAGAATGAGTGATCGTCCAATTCTATATGTGGTTTCAAATTTTTACCTCTTAAATATGAAACTTCTAAGGTTATAAGTAAAGCTTTCTCAGAAATTGTTCTGTATTTTTGTTTTCAAAAATATATTTTGATTTTTCATACTTTCAACTCGTTTCTTAAAATACAAAACAAGTACAAAATTAATTACAGTTATTTAATATAATAAGTGACCGAGCGAAGGAAGTCACCGTTTTAACTCGTCCTTTCACCATTTTGTCTGTCTGTAAATTTGTTTGTTATGCAGTCACAACCAAACGTGTCGGTCGTGTTTCTTCGAATTTGGAATAAATGTCCCTTTAAGCAAATAGAAACGATATATATGTAAGGATTTTAATTTTTGGAATTTCTTACAAGATGTTGGACGAATTACTGATTTCAATATTTTGGTGAGTTAATGGCGAGTTAGACGTCATTAAAATATTTGAATCATTTAAGTAAATGCAAGATATTCAATTGTAATTTTGCTAATAATGATAAAACAGGCATTTAATTGTAGTTTCATTAACACTTAGGAAATCAAAGATTTCTGTAAATAATTCGCATTGAAAAAAAAGAGCGAGTTAAGATTATATTTCAGTGTTGAATGTTGTTGTTCCTGTTCAGTTCCATCTAATCTTGTTTTCCTCTTTCCGTGGAAGTTTTTTCAGCGATTCCACCAGACAGTTAATATTGATATGGTTCGGCAGAACAAATAGATTGAAGGATACTGGGGCAGGTTGCTTATCCTATTTCCGCGCCAATGTTGACCTGTTTGTCAACTGACACTCAGTTGGGCGTGGAGCGGTGAAATTTGGGTGGCATCGAGCGGTCATGAATGACCATCCTTAGTTTCAAGAGCAGCATTTTGCCTACAAAGAAAGACAATAGAAGTCCTCCGATTCGAGTTCTATTTAAAGCACCAGAGGGTCTCTGAACGGGGAGTATGGTAGGATAATCCAAAGACTGTTCCTTCTCGAAATGAAAATGGAACCATATCTGAATTCTATTCTGTTCATGTTAATTAGTTTCTCCTGACTGTTGGTTTTCTAAATTCATAATGTTTATTTAGTTCAAGACTGTGAGGGTTTAGGATGATTATACTTTCGTTGTTCCCGCCGACATTGTAGGCCTTACACCCGTTTGGGTAGGCTGGTCGGTGTGGGTGTAAAACAAAAAAAAAATACTTTCGTTGAAGTTCATATCGCCATTAGAAAAAATGGCGTAGTGAGAGTGAGTAACGCCCGGGTTATAATGAGATTTTTTCGCCCCCTTTCATCATAACTGGCTTAGCTTGTGTAAACGGCGTCCGGGAGATGGTAATTTTTCGCCTCCTCATCGTATCTGACTTCAAAATGTGACAAAAAAGTGACCTTTTGTCACCGTGGCCAGCGGCGTAGCGAGGATCGGTGGCACTTGAGAAATAATATCATTTATTTTTTACCCCAGTCCTCATCAGTGGCTTAGCAAGCGTAAATGGCGTCAGGGGTATTATTTTTACGTTCCTTCATCATATTTTGCATTAAAAATGCATAAATGCAGTAATATTTTTACTACATGGCACCCCCTAAAACTGGCGCCCGGGCATCTATACCCCCTCTTGACACCCGGGTCTCTACGCCACTGAATGAAACCATACCTGAGTTCTATTCTGATCATCTTCAAAGTCTTTCCTTTCTCATAAATCTTTAATGGCAATCTTTCTATTCCTTGTATTCCATAATTAACACGCAATGGCTCCTCATTACGTTACTCAAAAACCTGTACATTGATGTCTCATTGATTCTCATTTTGTTCATCATCACCTACATTCATCATTTTTCTTTCATTCACACCGTGTTATTCAAGATATTGTATATGCAGTACACTCTCGATTATCCGTGCTCGGATTATCCGGTTTGCGGATTATCCGTGCTCATTCCGGACTCACAAAAAAATTTAAAGATAAACATCTTCCCGCTTATCATGCATGTAAAAGATGCAGATGTTCGTTCGAGAGATTCATTCCGTGAAACTAGTGAGCCATGACGGCGGAGGCTAAAGAATAGAATTTTTGTTTCTTCCTCCGCGTACAATCTCTACCGGTTCAACCCCTAATTTTCCGAGAAATGAATCATCCACATCCTGCTAGCTCATTCTCGTACGAACACGCTTCTGCCCGACACGTCATAATTTAACTTCTTCGTCTTCTTTCACTTTCTCACGTGTTCCTTTAGTTTTTGCGTCTTGTTTATCGTCAGTTAGTAGCGTGAAATTTTTTACTGGTAAAAATGAGTGATGTGAAACGAAAACGAAACGTTTTAAATGTTAAACAAAAATTAGAAATCCTTCAAAAACTTGATAATGGAGAATCAGCTAGTACTGATGCAGAAGATGTACTAAATGAGGGAAATACAATTTCTCATTCTGCTGCTCTACAGTCTGTGGAAACTTTGTTAGATTATATGGGATAAAGAGGATTTGATTACGGTGGCATTACTGCGGTTCGTAAAATATGTGTCGATATACGACAAGAAATGAACAAACAACAGAAGCAACGACGCATTACAGATTTTTTAAAGCAGTAAATATTAAAGGGAAAATTCCTAGTTTGATGTTATACAGCATGCAAATGTAAGTAATTTTTATATTTTTGTTCTGTTGTTGATTTTTTCTTTAATAAAATGGAGTTTTCGGATTATCCGTGTTTTTGCATTGTTCGTGCGATCCCTCCCGGTGATTAACCTGGATAATTGGGAGTGCACTGTATTCCTTTATTTTGTTGTCAATTCTATGTGTAAACACCAGCTTTGTAATTTCTTTGTTTGCCATTCTTCACTTGCTGTAAATTTTTTTTCTTGAAACTCAACAAAGTCCACCTACATCTAGGAGCCACATGAGCTCTATAGACAGCGATGTGGTGTAGTGTTAAAGTGAGTTTCGCATGATTTTAATGATTACCATCTATATTGCAAAAATTATAGCTGCGACTTTCGGTTTCAAATCGTGCATATTTTGAAAATTTTATCTGTTCGTTATAAAAACTAAAAGATAAAAATGCAGATGTGAGTGGAACCCTGTTCAATTCACAAATTGCCCACCACTGGGGATTAAAACATTGGGTTCGGAATATTTTGATTCCCGAGTAAAAAAAAAAATAAACACTTGGCAGAAATTCTCTCAAAATGAATCCTAAGGAATAATGTTTGAAATAGCATTACAATTCGATACATTAAACATTTTCAAATTCAGGGAACTTGCATTGCAAAAATTAAGAACTTAGCATGATATTTATAAGAACGCAATCTGTTTTAATTTACTTTAAAGTATTAATTTATTACATGATTAACAAAAGTTTTTAAACACTATTAAAATTCCATAAACATTTATATTAACAAGTATAAAACTTATCTAAAGCATCAAGCACATATTAATCATAAATATAAATAGGTGTTTTATTCTTTACAGAAGCCTTTCTAAAGCATAGAATTTTATCTCCTTTTACTGATAAAAGAACTTTCAATCGAAAATAATTATAACATTTAACTAAGGATAAAATACAAATTATGTTTAATATTGGATAGCGATAAAACTCTAAAAGATTAATATAATATATTGCTTTGAATATATTTATTCCCGAGTTAAATCTTTGTGGAGAAGAATCTATCGAAAAGCATTTCTTTAAAAATTTTAAAGGAATAATGAATGAACGTTTCCCAAAGGTATAAGTTTTTAAAAATTATAATACTTGCAGTACACAAAGACGAAATGTTAGAAATTTTATTTATAAGTAAGAATTGAATTATTTTATATATTAGAATTTTTTAATTCATTTAAAGCATTCTTCATAAAAGTTTTAATGTCGAGGGAACTATGAGTATAGAATAGAATCAATATAGCTTTTTGGTAGTGTTCGTCCATCCTGCCCGCCGAATGTCGCAGCCATCGATCACGTACATGTGACGGATACTCCCCACCAGTCAAACGTCAGTTTTATTTCTAATTATGCCGCACTCGAATTTAAGAGCGGCAATTTTTTTACGGAGTTATAACTGAAAGATCTGTCAATGTCAAACTAATTGGGAATTTATAATATTTTTTCTATCAGAAATACTGGTAAAAATGGGATTTTGAAATAAAAATTAATTGTGTTTTCAACCCACTTAGTTAAAATACTATTACTGGTTTATAATTCACCTAAACAACGACAAATAATATTATTGTCTTGTCAAAAGTTTTGGTTAATGTTATCTCAATACTTATATGATCTTTGCCAAGAAAACAGCTAATATCCTGAAAAAATAATTACATTTAATTTTTTTCAAACCATGAATATTTTAATTAGAATTCTGCAAAAAAATATATGCTAAAAGCACTAATTTATTGGAAATAAAAAATCTCTCATTAAAAGGATCAAAAATTGTATTTAAAAAAGCAGCTGATTTATTTATATTATAAATTGCTTACGGTCATCTTCCGTTCTTTTTACTCTTCGCGCTGTGAAATTTTTAGATTTAACAGCGCATTTTATATATCTTGAAGAGTTGACTTATAGTGTTTTAGAGTATTTTTGAGACTGCTTACTGTCTGACTAGTCTACTACATTTAGAAAGTAGAAGTGGTTATTTGAGTTTTAAAAGGTGACTTTTACATCATACAGGTCTGTAAAAAAAATACTTTTTGATTTTTTGTTTCTATAACTAATTTTTATAGCATTTTCAGTGCTGATTTCAAAATTGAAATCGATTTTTTTTTTCTCACTCTGCAAGGTTTTTGCAGAAAACGATTTCATATTTTGGCAAAAATGCTCATATGAAGATATTTTCATATGTTTAATGTTATTTTGTCTCCTCTTAAACACATTTTACATTTATATTCCATCTCTGTTCTGATTTAAATTATTAATGATTGTGAATTAAAGTTACAAATCATTTTAGCGGCAATTATCTTTTTTCTCAAAACCTCTTTTTCGGTTTTTCTTCTTGTTGAACTCTTCGGGAATCGTCTGTATTCAACGTTACAACCTTAACCACCTAACAAAACCGCCAGCTGACCTAGAACCACTTTGGTGGAAAAGATTTATGAACAACAACAATTCTAGGGCGAAAATCATCCACTTCATCGCGGGAAAAGAAACAATCTTTTTTTTTCCAAAAGATAGTGACAACACAGACTCAATTAACCCTATGTACTTATAGTCTCTCTTCTCCCATACATAAGGCAACACCCTATCAATTTCAACAACTCAAAGACTTGGAAGACTTAACTTACAAAATATTATGTTTTTTGTTCTAAATGTCCTCTTTTTTGTACCCTTATATATATATGTGATATTTTAACTTCTTTAATTCTTAAATCACTTTTAACGACACCTCATTTTAATTACTTCTACTTCTATCGTAATAAGCGCACTACAACTTTCTTCTCGAGTCACGTGTCTTTTCCGGGGAAATTCCCTTTTCTGGGTACTTAAACTTTGTGCGCATTCCTATCTGCCCTTTTCCACGCCAACATGTAAGCGTACAACAACAACGCGCAGCTCAGGCGTAACCTTTTGAATACTTGTCATGGGGCTATGTAAATATTGAATCCTTTACCTATGAAGAAATAACCTAATATCCTCAATGCCTGAATAAAAGAAGATTAAGCCAAATATTGTCTCTTCCATGACCAAAATGGACTACACTTCCTTCAGTAAAGCATGATCTTATATATATATAATATATATATTTCTGTTCTGGCTTTTTCAATAAAGTTCCACGTATACCCAACCAACCGACAGGGAGCCGTCCTGCCTCCGAGTTCGGGAGTATGCTGAGGTGTTAAGTAGTCGGCTACGATGATATACCTCTATCACTTCTTTCTTTGATATCATCTTTCCCCTTCCTTTACATCTTGGTAAAATTTTTCACCTTACTTCTCCTAAAATGCACCGAAATATCCATGAAAATAATCCAGGTACAAAATCGAAAATGGAACTATTTAAGCTCATACAACACCCTAATATCTTGAAATTTGATCACATTTCTTCTACGATAGATTTCTAGCATAGATTTTGTTGTTTTGGAGAAATCTAATTAACAATACTTTCCGACCTTTTATCTCTTTTCTCTGCCTTTTGAGTCAAGAAAAATAACGCATTCAGAAAAGAAAAGGCATTCAGGTGAATAACTGTTTAAGTGCTGATCAGCCTCGATCGAGTTAGTTCAGGGACACATGTCTTGAACAGTGGTGCAGTCGCAAAATAAGCAATGCCGGGACGCTGTGAAAGGAGTGCCGAGATTCTCCAACCTGTGTGACAAAAATCGCGCTATTTTAAGGACGTTCTCACAATTTTTTCTTATTTATTTCTATTAGAGAAAAAGGAGTGCTGGAAGGGTGTTCCACTGCGTTCCGGCTCCACTACACCTATGGTATTCATAAGCATGCTATTTGGATTAATAGTTAGATGGTTAATATGGGTGTTTTATTTTGTATATCATTTAAATCGTAATCGGTATCAAGGCAAAAGGGTACATTGTGAGATTAGTGTTTCGGGAGTCGTTCGTTGAAATCATTTTCTCAACGAATGAACTGTAATCAATGGAAATGGAGCTAACCCACCTCGAATCATATATCATCACTTGCTAGTCACCAATGGTGGGGGATGGAATATTTTGAAGAGCTTTGAAATCAATCTTGTTCTTCAGCTTTGATCTGCAGGTTCGTTGGAGGTTCTAGAGATCGACGAATTACATCCGAACACGTTCCAATGTGACCTGCGCACGCCTTTGTGTTCGGCGGTAAACTGACAGGATTCGGTTCCGTTCGAATCGGAAACCCCGAGCCTGCAAACGGATCTGCGACGAACCGTTCGGATCGTATGTGTAGACTCACTTCAATGGGGTAAATATAATGCATTGATTTTCTTTTGTTATTCAAGTGCTTCATTCTGTAGAGTATTTGAGCTCTTACAAATTAATGAGCCTTGTTCCCATCCCGTGGTTTGTGGTTCGTTTTGTGAAGTGCATCTTTTCTCCGAAGTTCGAATGCAAAGAAACGTTTGTGGTCGACGGTTTAGGGCCTGTTGCGATCAAATGTCGAAAAGTTCTCGGATATTAGATAGCGAGTCGACGGACAGAGACCTCGGTAGAATTCCAACTGACACTTGCTTTGCCTTTTGACCTTGCGCAGAACTATAAGAATTTTTTGTTGTAGATTTTTTTGCATCTTGTGGTATTCAGTTTTGAAGTAATTCTGTGTTTTTATCTGTATTGTCGTTTTTTTTTTAATTCAAATTCTCCTTTGTCTGAATCCGTGCTTCACACCCTATGGGTAGACTGTATTGGCGTGGACAAATATACAGGATGATTAAAAAAAAACTTGGCCAAACTTTAAGGATAGGTCAGGCATACGATATTCTTTCAAAATCGCATAGGAGCATGGGTGCGCAAATGCCATCTGGAGGCAGCAGATGGCATTAAACATAAAACAGCGCTTGATAAAATGCCGATATCTTTCTGAATATTAACGGCATTGAACTGGAATTTTTACATAAGTTGCACTATTTATATGGGTCTGAAGTTGTAAAAGAAAAGATGAGCTATCAGTCGCGCATGCGCAGTAAAAAATTATTTATTACAAATGCTAATATCTCCTTTACTATTCAACTTATTTACATGAAATTTCGATGCAATATTTCTCTAATATATTGCCACGTATTTTGTAAGTGTCATAAAATTCCAAGAAAAATTCTGCAAGATATAAACAAAAATCATGCGGAAAAATTTGAGTTTTTTTTAATGAAACCTTTATATCTTCCCGAATATTCCTGTTTTTTCCACGGAAATGTTTGTAAAATTTGCGCACATCACATAAAAGAATTGATGAAACTTTCAAACCATTCAGCTTTCTGTAAAGTGGGATGAGCCAAAATCCCTCTTCGAGTTTATCAATTTCTGGTCGGTCCCGTAAAAGCCCTCGCGACCTAATCTTTGGTGCAAATTGTGATTTACAACCTATTCTTTATATGCTTGAAATTCAGAGGAAATTCACCTGGCCTTTCGGGAGATATTCGAAAGAATATGGATTATAAGCTTTCTGTGAAGCAGCTGGATGCACTCGCTTGTGTCTGATCTAAACTTTAAGGCTATGTGAAGCTCACAGAAGCAAATTTTGCATTTTTTCGAATATCACTCGAAAGGATGGATGAATTTCTCACCAACTTGGCACATATAAGAATAGGTTGTAACTCAAAATTTACTTCAAAGATTCGGTCACAAGGGCATTCAGGGGAACGACCAGAAATTTAAGACTCATTCATAAAAATCTAATAATGGTTTAAAACTTTTAACAATTCTTTTGTGTGATATGTGCAATTTTCACATGCTTTTTCCTAAAAATAGCACCAATATTCCGGAAGATATAACGGTTTTAGGCTTATAACATGCAGAGCTTTTCTTGGAATTTTATGATACTTGCAGAGTGCGTGGAAATATCTGACAGAAATTTTGTGTCAAAATTTCACGCAAATAAGTTGAATAGTAAAGGAGATATTAGCATCTGTAGTAAATAATTTTTTACTGCCCGTGCGCGACAGGTAAAGTAATTTTTCTTTTTTAGCTTCAGACCCATATATATACCGCAACCTATATAAAAATCCTAATTCAATGCCGTTAATATTCAGAAAGATACAGGAATTTTATCCATCGCTGTTTTATGTTTAATGCCAGCTCCTGCCTCCAAATGGCGTTTGCCCACCCATGTTAATGCGATCCTGAAAGCTTATCGGTAAACCTGAAGTTTAGGGTTCGTACTATTTTCTCGCCAATTTTCTTTGGCACAATTTTATTTCCAGTCGCCAAACACTGTTTAGTATGCGCAGTGAGTTTTTTAAAGGTCTCCTGCGCATTTGATGCCTACGGCATCTCAAAATGAGAGATTGAGCACGCAATGCCTTCGGCATTGCAAGTGTGCACCGGGCAAATTTTTTTAACTTAAAAAAACTTCAGCGGCTTCGCTTTCACCAAAGCGAACCCTCGTTTTCATTGAGAAACTAAACACACAGGGAAAGCACGAACACGGGAAAAAACGACGTCTGAAGACGATGAAACGTAGCAAGGGAACCATTGTTTAAAGAAAAAACATTCCTTGTTCGATATTTGGAAGCCATAATCAGCAACACAGAGAAAGAGAATCAGCAAATTAAATGAACGAAAATCTTCAGAAGAGAAGCGAACGGTTATTGAAAAAAATCGTTTGGTAAATGATCAAGAAATTCCAAATGAAGTATTATTCAAACCAATCAAATCGAAGAGAGCAGACAGTTGACCAATGGAAATGAGGCGACATTAAAGTCATGCGCAGTAGGCCGGTAAGCAAATCACTGTCGGCGCATGCGCAAACAACGCCGGAAAAATTTTCAACTTGCATCCAAAACAAATGTTCTGGCACTCTCTCTCTCTCTCTCTCTCTCTCTCTCTCTCTCTCGGCGACAAACAATTGGCGAGCTTAAGGGAAACGAAGTCAGTACGCACCCTAAACTCCAGGTTAACCAGCTTGGCTTATCGTTTGCCTGACTTACCATTAAAGTTTGGCAACGTTTTTTTTTCCCCCTATATAATTAAATAAAAATCTCTTCCTATTGAAATAGCTCCTGTTAACATTTGTAAACTTGTTGCTTTTCATAATTAGGCGGAAATGTAGGGAATTTGGCAGGGTCTAAGGATGATCACCCCCTCGGGTGTTGTGATTTTTCTTCAACTTCATATCCGCGACACTGCTTAAATTACCTTAAGGTTATAGTTGCAGGATCATTGAGTGGTGTTATGTTATGCCTAGCCGACGATGAATATACGACATAGCGTAGGGGAAGGGCTTTAAAAAATATTTGCAACTGTGACCTCATATTAGCAAAATCCGCGACTGACTGTTCATCAAATTATAGGTATTTTTTAAAAGTTACATTCAGATATATATGATTAATCTGTCGTAATAATTCTTTCCAAACCTTTATCAGATTAATAAATAAATAAATTTATTTCTCCACTCATTTGAGAGGGATTTAATTAAAAATGAAATTGTTTATGGTTTTCGTTTCATTGATGACCTTTTAGTCTTTAATCATAATAATGTTAACTCCATTTTTAGTTGCTATCCAAAAGAACTCAAATTAAATAAAACTAATAATGAATTAAACAAATGTAATTTTTTGGATCTAGAAATTGAAATCGGGAATTCAGATATTTTGGTTGGAATATATGACAAAAGAAAGGAATTTAATTTTAAGGCTATTTCACTTTGCAACTTTCAGACAAATCTTGATTTTAAAATTATTAAGAACTCTATTTATTCTCAAATTAATAGGATTAAACACATCTGTAATAACCACTCTTCTTTAGTCAAAGCCCTAGGTAATTTAAATAATAACTTAAAGGATAACGGATTCCCTTTTTGCTTCCTTAAAACTTGATTTTCAAAATTAGTTTTTGTTCTCCTGAGAAATAGTTCAAATTTTTATTCATAGATGGAGCTACTGGATAGCTTCTAGATCGTTGATTGTTTTGTATCTATTGCGTCACTTTTCTGCTTGGCTAGCTTCTGAAAGAAGGTAAATTTTTATCTCTTTCTTTTGATTATGGATTTAAAAAATTTTGGATTTATGTTCTTTATTTGGTGGCCGGACAAGATTCAGACCACAGGAAGGAATAAGTTTTGACTTTTTGTCGTTCCTTTCCACAGAAAATCTTGTTCCTTTTTGAACTAAAAATGGCGTGTGGTTTCTGATGAGTGAGCCATTTTAGTTCCTTTTCATTTTGAATAATTTCTTAACAAATTGTTCTAAGTATTGGTAAATTTTGGTTTCTCTATAGTTCTGGTTGTATTTTTTTAAAAAATTTCTGTTGAAGCAATTACTTTTTGGTGCTGCGTTTGCACGCAAAACCGTCTATTGTTTTCATTATTTTTCATTTTATCATTGTTTTCTTTTAATTTGTTTTCTTTTAATTTAAATTTCTTTTATTTGTTTTTGTATTTCGTTAGATTTGGCTGCATATGCGCCTTTCTATTTAATGCAAAATATGTTATTGTTTTTTATTTTAATCAAAATTTAATTAATTAATTTTGCTAAATTTTAAGAATTATAACTATTATTTATCAGATTAAGTCAGATATTAAAACATAAAAAGCAATAATCGAAAATATAGTAACAATGATTAAAAGTACTTGAAATTATATACTTTTTACAATGTTACGATTCAAAATTAGAAAGGTATAAGCATATGCATGATACTCTCAATAGGCTACCTAATAAGATTTGTCCGTCATTGAGAGAAAATAAAATTTGCATTAGTTATTTTCTCTTAGGAGAATAAATAAACCTTCTTTTTGCTCATACGAATTACGACATTGAATAAAAGCGGCAAAAATTAGCATTGAAGATCAAATAGTAAATTACATCGTATGATTTAATTTCTTCCTCTTGGTGAGAACTTTTCCACACTTGAAATACGAATTTATCTGTGGATTTTATATTTTGTTCCACCGGTACCTGTTCTATAGCAGCAGATATTTCTTAATGAAACACTTCGAAGAGGTACAAAAGGAATTTTGTCACTTGTTTTTAATATTAGTTGGAAATTGTTATACGCTAGAATCTTATTTTTAAAGGCCTAGTGAATTTTATTTCTCTTCTACTCTTAAATTTCTAAAAGACCAAAACTTTTCTAATAAAATACCGAAGAATCTATTTCGAAGATGCATATTTTTTCAATGTAAGATTCTTTTCTCAGTTCTCTCATTTTTCATATTTCCTTCTCGATTGCACAATAATCCTGTCTACCAATGACTTGAAAACTGTGCAATAAACTAATTGTTCGGCAATGAGAAATTTTAATGAAATTTCTCTTCACACAGTAATACACAGGGGAAAAGATTTATAATGCACCCCATACCTTAAATGCATTAATGCAATACATACTTTAGTTAATTCAATGCAAATGGTTTGTGATAAAAAAAATATTTGGACTTATAATATGTCTTCCAAAGTTGTGTTAATGATAACATCCGTAAAATGAGAATTTTCTTTAGTCTGATCAAACCTACAATTTTCAAAACGTTCACCACTATTAAAGTAGTAAATATTCAGGTATAAAACTACCGAAAACGCACACTGATATGGTTCTTCGTGGAATTCTTATTTAAGTAACTACGTGGCTTATAAGGGTCATGTAATGCATTTCAGATAGGTTAATATCGCAAACTTTGCGTTGTGTTCCTTGAACGTCGATAGTTTTAAAACTATCGACTGAAATGCTCCTATCGATAGTTGGGAAAACCCGATACTATCGACTTGGCTTCGATAGTATCGATGTTTAAGGAACACTTAACACCGAGCAACATTCCCAAAGGAGGTGTAACAGTGCTTCCACTCTATAAGACATTAGTTACAACTAATTTAAGACTGAAATCGACTTAGACAATCGCCACGTCTAACGGGGAGCTTTGAACTAAAAGTGACGTTATTATCGTGGTATGATGAGGGGTGGGGCCAGAGGGAGGAGGTTCCGGGGAAAAATTTTGTATCCCGTCGGGGAAAAGTTTTGTACTGGGTATTCAATTGTAGTTGATAAATACTAATCTGGCGAAAATTTGGGACCAATTTCATTATACTCGTCCCCCCGTCTGGCAAATTGTACCTCCCCGTCGGGTAAACTCTAACACCATTCCTGGGTATGATAGGAAACACTATTGACAGTAAATGGTTATCATGACAATGCTTCCACCAATAATTAAGTGTAAACTAAAATTGCATCATAATTTTAGACGATGTTTTGAAGTTAAAGAATAGAAAATTTCTCTTGACAAAAGATAGAATATTTATACAGAT
>BGPR01022378.1:0-18496 GCA_013235015.1 Araneus ventricosus | reverse complement strand
TTCGGGGTTGAATAATATATAATGCATTTGGGATCTTGTGGTACGCGAATACTTTCTTCAATGGAAAATGCTTTCTCCGTATGTTTCTTAGTCGAAACCTAGCTTAAACCCTTCTATTCATCCTTGAATAAGGTTTTATTCAGTTGTTCTTAACTGGAGTTAAAATTATGTTCGGTAGGTGTGCTATATGTAGGGTTACCATAATTTTTTCATTGAAATCCGGACATGGCGGATTGGGGGATCGAAGGGTATTAACATATTAAATTATATAGTTATTAATATAGAATTAATAATAAGTTATTAATTATAAATTAATTACTAATTGTTAGTTATTAATATATAATTAATTAGGGGGGTCAAAATATAGCTTAAAATTATATTAGCTGACTATTAACGACCCTTTTTCTAAACTCTAGCCTAGCACAGACTTTCAGGAAGTGAAAAAAATTAATACTTCAGAATGCAAAGAAGATACAATTTTTATTTATGCTTGGTAAATCAAAATTACAGTAATTAAAAATAAAATAAATTGCTTTTTTCTCCCTTACTTGTTTAATTTGATCTAGGGCCTGGATTAGGAGGTTCCTCCACCTTCCTATCTTTTCCAGTTTCTTTCAGGAGATATTTTTCAGATGAGATAATTTTATGCAAGAATGTCTTGGCACTTTTTTTAATTTTTTCGTAAAACTCGGGCGAAGTTAAAATGAAATTAGCTTTGATGTTCAGCAATTTTTTCACAACTGGCATGGACAGCATCCCTCTTTCAGCTGGAGCTGATGTGCCTGGCAAGCACACGAAAAATTCCACGATTTTAAAAATGTTTGAAGAAAACATCACTTTAATTTTTATATTTAAATAAGGGAATTCATTTCCTTGTTTGATGAGTTTGTACATGGATTTGGAAATAATTACACCACATTAATATACTTTGAACATTTACGATTCTATTTAGTTTAGTGTTTAAATGTATATAGCGTTTTAGATTTTAGAAATCACGATACTCGTTTTTCCAACACAATTATGCTTTTATTTGCAAAAAAAAGAAAATAATAATAATAATGGCTGGTTTTTTTCCGATTATCAAATAAAATAATTAAAATGGACTTTGAGGCCCGCAGATTGTGTATCCCTGCCTTTTGCAGTAGCTTAAAAATTTATTTACTATTTTAAATAAGCTCAGAAGCATTATTTTAATTAATTTCTTAAAATAATTGCATTAAGATGTGAATCAATGGAAGGAAAACAACGAAATTTTGAAAGTACTAATTTGCACTCGCCCCTCATAAAACTGATTAAAATAAAAATTGTTCATTCTTGACATTGTTCTCAATCGCGCTACATAGAATGAAATGAACACAAAATGTGATGGTCAAGTGCGCGAGACCGAAAAGAATATATTTCCCCCAAAAGAAGAGTAAACAGTTTCCTAAAATATCCTTTCTTGCTTTTAATCTCATCCAATTAGATTCTTTTGCATTTTCAGATTGCAGCTGAAAAGAGATTTGTTTTTCTTCTATCGGGGTTGCAGTTGGAAGTACAGATTAATGGCCTGCCGATGGGGTCATCTTGTCCAAAATATTCAGCTATTTTTTTCATCCTGGATGTCGTCCATAGGACAGGACGTATCACTTTTGAAGTACCTGTGATGCTTAGCATCATAATTAGCAAAGTTTAGCAATTTATTGCTTTTAAAGTTATTGAACGCCGGGCCCTAGTGGGAAAGACACTGCCTTCAGACATGCCTCCCATTTTTTCTACTGTATGACACCCAAACTTTCCCTACACCCTCAATGGGGTAATATATTCAGCAGCGTCTTCCCAAGTATGTCATTGCAGAGTAATGGGACACCAAGACTGGCCATCTGTGAAGGTCATCGGGGGTTTTACGCCAAGGCTTTTGAACCATCCCCTAGGAGTAACATTATCTTCCTCCCATTTCTTTTTGTTAAAATCGACAAACGGATTGTAGAAGGGAGGTTGCACCAATTGCTTGAATTATAGATTTCATTGGTGGAATGACACTGGCTTTTTCGAATATAATAGATCTTCCCTAATACAAATTTCTCTCTCGCCACATTTGCTTGCCTAAATCCGGATATTTTGAAAATTCAGATGCCAGCTTGAAATCCGGATGTGTGGTAACCCTAGCTATATGTATCTTTACCAAAAATGACAGCTGCAAGAAAAGGTATTTAGTGAAACAGAAGATGAGGCAAATAAAGGCATTGAATGAAATGTGATTTGCATTTGACAGTCTTGTTCTAAACACAAGTTGTGACAGTCTTAAGCTATTAAATAATTTCTTCTAATTTTAGTGTAACTAAAATTATTCATTAGGAGGTAAAATTTGGCAAAGCTACTCTGAATTCTGTTTGGAATGTGGAAATATGACAATTGTACAGTGTGGAATGGCAAACATTTGAATGTTCTTGAATAAATTAATCATTTGGTCAATTTAAAAAAGAATAGTTACCAGTTGAAATGAATCATATTTAACATCACCTGTCTTTTCTTAAGTTAATAAAATCGAAGATAAAAGCATTGTATTTAATTGAAATTTGAACTGTTTTTGTTTTAAATGCCAACAACCGATTTTCTCTTCAATGAAATGTGTGTTATTTAATTTCATAGAGCCAGGGAAGTATGTGTTCATGTGAACACAATATCTCAAAAACATAAATAGTTAGATGGATAAATTTTGGTACACGGTTTTATTATTAGAATTGTCGATCCAAACAAAATTTTTTACATATGTAATATATAAAAATGTCATTTTATGGTTCTTTAATTCTTTTTCCAACGATAAGAGTGGGAACTCTGCTGAAAGATTTATGTTCTCTTTTAGGCATTTTTAGAAATGGCCGATGAAGCATCAGCTGCCTCCATGGTGAACTATTATGCTAATTCTGGAGCTCCCCTCATTCGTGGTCGTAACGTCTATGTACAATTCTCTAATCACAAGGAGCTTAAGACTGAAAACGCTCATGCAACAGGGGTAAGAATTTGGGTGTTTTTTAGTAAGGGAAAAAATATGTGTATATAATGTTTAAAATTTTTTGTGCCATTCTGTGTCTATTGAGATGTGACATAATTATCTTTATAATAGAATAACCCAGCACAGGCAGCATTGCAAGCTGCACAAGTTTTGCTGAATCATACATCTGACACTCAGGGTGGGCCAAATACTGTTCTCAGGGTAGTTGTTGATAACCAACTATATCCAGTTTCCTTGGAAATATTGTACCAGGTTAGAATTTTTTTTCTTTCTTTGGAGTTCAATTGCTTTAAATGACTGAATTACAAACCAATTGCATATCATTGTAATGATAAAATTATATTATTTTTTTTGAAAAGATTTCCCTTTTTAATCATATGTTTTATTTTAATTATTATTGAAGTATTGGTAATACAGTTCGACCTCGACAATCCTGACATCTAAAATCCAAAAACTGGGCGGCGGGCCCCCCCCCCCCCAACTTGTGATGAGAAAAAAATTATCCAAATAAATTTTAAACTAGAATGCTTGATGCAAGATGCGGAAACTCCAGTCATTCTATTCATTTTAAACTACAATTTCTTTTTTTCTTTGTCATTTTTTAATGTCTCTTTATGTTTTTATTGTTTAAAACCTGTTTTTATGTGGAGTTGTTGGAATTGTTGTCAACGTGTAGATCAGCATACGTTTAGATTGGTTGCACATGTTCAAACGTCAGAGGCAACCATTTGCTGTTGCCTTGCAACTCCTGGGTTTGTTCTGAAGACGTCTGCACATGCACGCTTAATTGTCATGTAGAATAATCTCTATTGGTTTAAGTAAGATATCTAAAATCCGGACCTTCCAAACCCCTGAGCAGTTCGGATTTACAAGGTTGTACTGTATTATTAAAGTATTGGTAATATATACATACAGTATTATCAGTCATTTTTTAATATATAAATAATAATTAGGTATGTTTTTCAAAAAGTCCTTTATGAACACACGATCAAAAATATTTTTATTGCTGTTTATTGATGGCCATTTTTCTTGTATATAGATTTTTTCACGTGTTGGAAGGGTCCTGAAAATTGTAACATTTACCAAAAATGGTAACCATTTTTCTTTTTTAAAAATTTCTTTCTTCTTATTTGACTTCTAACAAATTTTTTCCACTGTGTTCATCTCAACTTTATTTTGTAATAAACTGTAATTTACTTTTTTAATCCTAGTATGCTAATTATTTATTTCCTTCAGCTTATATACATGGAAAGAACTCTTGTTTAAATTATTTATATTAATTTGGTGAAATTATGTTGCAACTCCAATTGAGAAATATCTAAGAACATATTTTTGTCAAATCAAAAATTATTGATGTCATTTAATGCTTTTTAATCTTTCAGCAGGCTCGTTATAATTTTTTACATGAGTAGGCGCATGTCGTACTTTTTACAACACAATATTTCTTTTCCTTTTTACTATGGCAATTTTAAATTATTCCGTAATTGTAATAGGAGACATGTCAGGAAAGCAAATCTATTCATCAAGAGTGAAAATTAATTTTAATATTATTTGCAAAACCTTAAATTATTGTTATAACTTTTATTATTATTTTATTTTATTATATATTTCTTAACTTTAATAATAAAAAGTTATTAAGAAATATATAATAAAAAGACTATAATACAATCTGTACAACCAAGACTTTCTCTTAGTTTTTAATCACTCTCCTTGCATTCGGTGCTCCCTTGTAGGTGCATCATGTATATAGTATACATGATGCACCTACTGCATTTCATGGATTTTGATGATGTTTTTCTTTTTTTCAAACACAAACCACAAGTTCTTCTCAATGCTGGTTGCTGTTCACTTGCTTTTTCAGTTTGTGATGTATAATTTAAACTTAAAGACATGGCGATGTTCAGATATTTTGGCCTCGAGTAGTAAGGTGCTTTTTCATAACAGTGAGGGCTAAGTTTTTGCAAGAAAATTCTTCAGCTTGATTGATTATTAGCAGGCTTATTACATATTAAATATTTTTGTCATTGTAAAATTAATTATTAAATCACTGTAATGCACACTGGATTTATAAATACCAAAATGAAATGTTCAGAGATGAAAAATTTTTTATCAAATTACACGAGAAAGCACGGTGTAAACTGTACAGCAGAAGCATAAAACAGTATGAAATCACCTTGAAACTCGGACAAACCTATTTAATCCTGAAGCAGGGGGTCACATGAAGGAGTAGCAATGACCTTCAGACAGTATTGCCTCTGAATCTGAGAACAGGGTATGAAAGATCCTGACTGTCATGAAATTTACACAGGCGTACCCGCTGGAAGGTTAAATGAAATGTATTATCGGCTTCTTGCCTAACTCATAAAATGTGTGTAAACTTGTTTTAAATGTTGGCAGATTTATATATCCATTTTGTAGAATTAAAATCTATTTTCAAATATTATAATCTTGGAAAGTCTGTATTGAAGCACAAAAGAAGTTAGTTATTTAAAATCATTTAAGTAATTAACCTTGCCAATTTATGCAGTTAATAATGTTTTTTCCCCCAAGGCACATTCCAAGCTTTAATTCAGTATCCTGATGTAATTACTGCACAAGCTGCCAAGTTGGTAAGTTTAACTTCCTCAAGCTTTATGCGTGCAAAAGTTCCGAGCAAAAATATATAAAATTAATTTTCATTGTATATTTTAGTCATTGGATGGCCAAAATATTTACAATTCTTGCTGTACATTACGAGTAGAGTATTCAAAACTTACCAATCTTAATGTAAAGTTCAACAATGACAAGAGTAGGGACTTCACCAATCCTACATTACCGACTGGAGACCTGACTCTGGATAATTTGGGTTTACCTGGTAAGATTTATCTTTTTAATACTTTAATTGCTTAGGTTTTTTCCCCTCACTTCATAGGATATTCTGGTTGAATTTTTAGTTAAGTCCTACTTCTGCTATTTTGTGCAAAGATTAGAAAAATATATAGCTTTGTAATTTTATATTTATCCTGCTATTGTAATGTAACAGCTCCTAATTTCTGGGTACTATCATATTTTGTGTATCTTTATTAGTATGCATGCTTTGCTATATGTTTTACACTATATAAAACTCATGGAAAAGTTAATTTTCTGCTTAATTATTAGATTCCTTTGATAGTCAACTTAATTTGAGCTATCCTGTCATTTGCTGTAGTTTTCATGTTTTAAAGTTGTTTTCAATTCCTCTCCCTTTTTGTTTGCAATAACTTTTTTTTCAAAATAACATTTAATTGGCATGAGAAATAACCGAGGACTTGTGCTTTTATCCTTGCTATTGTGCTAAAGGTTCAATGGGTGTTTTGGCGTCTCCTTTTGCTGCCCATGGATTAGGATCACCTTTAACTGCTGCATATGCTGCTGGCGCAGGAGGTATGCATTGCTACTAAATATGTTTTATAAAATCTTTTGGATTGTAATTAAATGATTTTCACTATGAAATGTCAGATTTCTTTTAGTATCGGAAGTATTCATTAATAATGCCCTAAATTATAATGCTTCATTATGGGATAAATATATCTGTATATGTATGTTTTCTGTGTAGATTTTCCTTCAGCTTTTGAACCAGATTGGCTCATCAGTACATAATGTTTGTTTCCTTTATTGAAGTTTTTCCCCAACTGGCAAAGTGCGTCAAATCAAAATAGTGATACCTTTCTTGAATCTTATTTTAATCAATCTTATCTTAAACCTTATTAATTAACTTCGCTTAATACTCCAAGTAACTACTTATAGATGTGCATTTTGGCATGAAAAAAAAATAAATCAGATATTAATTGTGAAATAGCATTTTTAAAACCATATTTTAACATCATGATCTGATGCAAGTTACAGTATATCTTTTTGTCATTGCGACAAAAATACTTGAGGACAAGATTGCTTGATAAATGAGATCTGAGAATGATTTGTTTTAGGCTCGATTGCATTGGAGGATCTAACAATTAGTGAGGAGAAATTTAAATATTTCACTTGGTTTTTATTTTTTCAGTGTTTAAATGAAAGTCTTTTCAACCATTTTCTTTTTATTTGTCCGAGAAAAAATAAATGAGTCACAAATCATTAGCCAAATTCTCCGTTAAAAGCAGACACTGATTTATAGAACTTTTCAATTATTTAAATTCAAGCAAAAGCTGAAAGCATTCTTCTTGAACAGCTAATTGAACTGTTGCCAATTCTGTTTTTCTTAGTTTTTGTACGTCAAGAGTCTGGCTGATTTCCGAATTTGAAAACTTGTAAAGTACGAATGTGTATATAACACACTTTTTTTCTTTTTTCGGCAATGTCTTTAATTTATTTTTTTGTGTAGCTATAAGCTATAATTTCTTTTGAAAATCCATATGTTTGTATCATTTTTATTTCAGCTCTGCATCATTATATTCTTGAAAATATTTGAAATAAAATAAACAGTTGCCATTTCTTTTTTGATAATGCTTTATTTCTATTTTTAGGACTACCTCTTGGAAGTTTTGCTTTGTCACCAGCAAGTACCGCTGCAGCTTTAGGTGTTGCAGGATTAAGACTTCCTGGTCAACATCTGAGTACTGTGTTACTTGTCAGTAATCTCAATGAAGAGGTTTGTCCCATTTTACGTGTAGTAGCATTGATGGCTGATATTTTTCCCCATAAAAAAAACTCTATACATTTTAATTTCTCTTAGAATCAATTCATACCATTGCTGAATTGGTGTATGAGAGCTTTGTTATTTTTTGTCTTTGATTTTTGCTCTAGTCCTCTATATTTTTAATCTTATTGCACTAATTATAAGTAATGCATTGGCTGGCTTGTAAGCTCATTTATGCTTGGATAGCATAGATGTTTTCCTTAGAATGACTATTCATACAAATTTTGTAGAAATTTGAGCAATATGATATGTATTATTATTCTGCTTTAAATATCATCTCAGTTGTTAGCCTCTTGATTTATTTTAATAAGCTGTTATTATCCTGGAAATGACTATAGTCTAGTCACCATAGCTCTAATTTAGAAGATAAAGGTTGCATGTAACACTGTGAGAATTTTAGTTCTAAATATTTGAACTGAAAAAAAGAGAATGGAAAAGTAGATAGTTTTATAAGTCAAGGGGTTAAAAAGCTAATAATTATGTATAAACCTTATCTTTCAATATGTATTATTAGTATCCCTGTGATCTTGATAGTACTTATAAAAAGGAAGGTATATGAATTAAATTATGCTTAATCATTTAATATGCAATGGATATAGTGATTATTTAATTAGTTAGTGAAATTTTTACATTACCTGACTTGAATAAAAATTTATTAAAAGAATATTCTATTTAAAATTTGCCTGTAATTTTAATTAATTAGTTTATCTTACTTATATCACACCTTGAATTAATTGCTTATAGCAGATGTTACCAACCTTTTTTCCCCCCTTGCGTTACCCCTTGATTAGTCGTTTTGTTTTCGCATACCCCCTACTGTCATATCCACACCTCTAACCGTCTGTCTATGCAAAAAGGGTTAAGAGTGATGAAATGACTGGAATTTATAACATTTTCAGGACTTATTTTTGATTTTACGTTTTATTCCATTTTTAGAATAGTATTAGTTCAAAATCAACAGATAAAATCAGTATTGTAATAATTTTGCATTAATAATTAAGCTAAAAATTATGCTTTCTTTCTTAGTTTGAGGGTAGGTTTAAGGCTTGCGCAACTTTTGCATTTTACACGAACTTGGGGAAACAAAATACTGTAACATATTTAATCCCTTATGTTTTCTTGTGTCCGCCATTGCCGAATTTGAGTTCACGTGCCCCCAACTGGTCCTTTGCGTCCCCCTAGGCGTATGCATACCACAGGTTGGGAAACTCTGGCTTATAGCAATGGATTCAAGGTGCTCACTCGGTTCTAATTAATTGAGAAAATTGTGATTTTCTTTTATTGATCTTTTATATAATTTTTTTTTTATTAAACCATGTGTTTGTTAGTATTTAGCAATTTTTTTTAAGGTGGTCTAGGATGAAAATGCAGTTTCTAATTTTTAAAAAATGAGGTAATTTAGCATTGAATGAGCTTGCTTCAATCATCTTTTGTGCTTTCTTAAGTAAGATGGAATGCACATTTTAACATATTGATTTCCATGCCCTTTTTTCATGAGTTTTCTTTAAAATTAATAGTTTTGTTAATTTATGAAATGTAGATTTTTCATTTGAATCATCATGCATTTAAATTAAGTTCAGGAAATTTATCAGGCAAAGACAAATGAGTTGATGGTCTTTTTGTGTTACCTTCTGTATCTTTTTTGCAAGCTGGCATTAGGCATTACGGATTATTGAAGCCTCTGAGGGTCATCCAACTGTAAATTTATTACTTGGAAAGCTGTCACTAGTTTCGCAAAGTAAACAATTTGTTTTCAGAGCCATAAAAATGATACCTTCTTCCTAATTTGTTTTTCATCCTGGACTACCTAACCATCAACTTGATGATTATTTAAAAACATTCTTTTAATTTTATTTAATAAAAGAATTATTTTCGAACTGTAAATCACAAAGGGAAAAAATCTTTTAGTCTCTTCTAAAACGAAAGTACTCTACTGGTGCTTTCTGCTGATTGAACGAGATTTATCTTCTTTATAACAAAAAATTATTTTAACCTTTTCAGGATGGGCATTGGGCTGCCACAATGATCACAGGATTGCCTTTTTAATTATTATATTACTAAAGCACTGCATGTATGTCACTAGTCCCTTTAGCATCAGTTTTCATAAAAAATACTCATGTTCACTATCCTGAAAGGGTTAACCCTTTGGGATGATGCACCTCCGTGAAATACCTTCCCACGGGACAGAGTGGAGGACAAAGGAATTGTCCCACTAAGCCTAACCCACCAAAAAAGTCGTAATTTTTGGTATCATTTTAGATTATTACTTGAGCTGTGATATATATTAAAAATGGCATTAAATACTCATTTTCCTTTAATTTATATGAAAATATAAAAAATTTGCTTGCCTTCGAAATATAATTTTAGGAATCACTATTCTAATTCTTCTAAAATTTTAATAGGCAAAATACATAAATAAACTTCAAATTTAATAAAAAAAATAATACCACAAAGGCTACAAGAAGTAACAAAATTTTAAAATGAAAACTGAGTGTGGTAAACCTCGAAGCAGGGAGAAACACAAAGAAATCACTAGAAATATCACTTAGAACTCTAGAAAATGAATCATCATTCTCATCTGTGTCACTAATTGGTTCATTTATCATACGAGCATGTTCTTCCTAGGATAAATAACTCTCGCCATAATAAATTGGAGTCCAGGCTTTCCCAAAAGCAAGGTATGCAATATATATATATATATATATATAGGAAAGCAATGCAATGTGTAACTGGGCTGACTGTAAAATCCAAAAGGAACCTCACATAGTAGAGAAAAGAAATAAAAGTTTTCAGAGAGGAGAAAATACCAAATAGGCAGAATGTGAACAAATTGAAGGTTGGGCTCCGATAATTATGTTCAGTTCAAAATAAATGGAAACAGGGTGCCATCTAGTGGTCTTTAAATATTGTTTCAGCTCAAAATGAATATATGCATCACTCGGCCACAGGGATAGTTCGCTAGTGATGCACGTGTGGTACACCCGGACGTGGGCGACAATCCTATGTGATGCATATATGCATAGCCCGTCCTAAAAGGGTTAAAATTATATGAACTTCTTCATTGCCCTTAAATTTTTGTAAAGGATATAAAGCTTTTAGAGAAGTCTTTAGACGCTTTTAGAGACATCTTGCTAAAAGTTTTGTATTGGATCTTGGAATCTTCTTTTTAAAATGAATCTAAATTTGGAAACCTTTGAAAATATTAAAGCATTTTTTGAGGTTTCCAAATTTTTTTTTCTTTTCATAGTCTGATTGAGTAAGTTTCTTTATTAATAATATTATTTATTTTTTAATGAATGTTTTAATTTATTTCATTTTTCTTAAAATGCTGCTTCCTGTTTTCTCATATTTATATATCGCTGTAACTTATTCTGTGCTATGTCTTTTATGGACTTGTTTATTTCAGCTTGTTTGTTGTGTTTCCCTTTTCAAAATAATGTTAACATACGTATATTTTATTTGATCTGGCTATATGCATTTTTTTTCTCGTGCTATTGCATATTAACAGTTAAATCAAAGCTTTTCTTCAAATCTGCTGAAATAATTGTTAATTAGTGGTAATCAACTAAATTAAAAAAAAGATTTTTAACAGCTTGCTTGTTTTTCATGAAACCTCCTTTTTCTTCT
Organism: Araneus ventricosus; assembly: GCA_013235015.1. Classification (NCBI taxonomy): domain Eukaryota; kingdom Metazoa; phylum Arthropoda; class Arachnida; order Araneae; family Araneidae; genus Araneus; species Araneus ventricosus. The sequence continues at coordinate 7,223 of BGPR01022378.1, read as the reverse complement.
GATAGTAGTTTTGGAGTTAGCATAAATTAACCAACAAATGCATTAAGCCACATCGAATAAATACTTTTTCTTCTTTTTTTACTGTGCATATTGTTTTATTTCACTTAATAAATTTATGTATCTTGGTTATTATTTTCTTTCTTTTCCTTGCCTTGGTATTTTTCCAAAACGAAATACAAATCTAATGGACTTCTTTATTCGTTTGCTCGGTCACTGAACCCTTTCAACCTTCTGCTCTGCCTCACCACCTGTTGCTCTGAAAAACTAGAAGGTCACACCTGATGCTCTCTTTACCCTTTTTGGTATGTTTTATGAAAGCACTCTTATAATTTGGTTCTTTTTTTTATTTTTTGTTTCCTACTTGAAGAAAACCCCAATTTTTATAGTAATTTACATCTGCTTTTTTAATTGACCTGTAATATCTGTTACCTTGTTATCTCATTTGAATGCTGAGTAAACCAAAATCTTTTATCTAGTATAGTTTTCTGTGTTGATGTGTGATCCTCCTGTTATATATCTGCAAGAAACCTAAACATTTTAAAGTTTGCATGTTAGTTAATACTTTGTAGAGCTTTTAAATATTTTGCTTTTTTGATTAATTCATTTTTCTTTTGTAACATCTGAACTTTATTGCTTTTGCCTTTTTTTTCTTTTGATGCCATTGTAAATTTAAAACTTTTCTCAAAATTAATGCTTTCTTTAATAATTAATTTATAACTAAACTATATAGTCCTATTTATTCATTTTCCAAAAACATAAATTAAGTTGACTCTCTTAATTTCAAAGCTAATAAGTCTGGAGGAAATAAGGTTGTATAAACCAATTATACTATTTAGAATAGTGTTAAGTAAAGATAATGCATAGTTGGTGGTACTTTATCATTGAATGATATAATGAACAGTTTAACAGGATAAGTATATCAGTTTTATTAGATATATACATTTTTGTCTTTTTAAAAAAAACTGGTGATGATCGAATGCGAAGAAGTCATTCTTTAATATAGGATAATTTTAAGTGTTTATGGAACAATTTTGAATAAGATTTTCAATATGAATCATAGTATTGATCTGGAAAAGGGTTTTATGTGTTTACTAATGGTATTGTTCTCATAGAAATTGAATAGCATGTAATTTATTTCATTTCATATAAACTATTTATTTCGAGACAATGGTTGCAACTCAAGTTCAGAAGATGTGTGTGGGGGTTGCTATTGAAAAGTTGTCCTTATATTAGCATTATTTTAAAAATGTGTATTTTGCACTTATTTAATGAATAGTTTAATGGTTAATAGGATTATTTTCCCATTCTTACTATGTTGAACCATTTTCATAAAGTAAGGAGCATGCGAAAAGTATTCTGCATTGAGTTTTGAACTGCTAAAACAATTTTAAAAGATGAGCGAGCCCTAGATATGGGAGTTTTGGTTTATAGTCAAATTGGTGAGAAAGTTCCAAGTTCTGGATGTAGGTTGTATGTAAGCTAAGAATGTAGAGGTGTATGTAAGCTGTGAATGTAGGATGGGTGTATGTAAGCTATGAATGTAGATGGTTCTATACATCTACAACCAAACTTGGTGTGGCTGTTTTAAGGGTTTTCATCCACACAGGGTAATTTTAAGCTGTCTCTATGTTAGTATTTATTTGTTACAGATTTTCTCTTTTGAGCCTGCTGTAAGTATTCTCCCTAGAAAATAATGGCTTCCCAACACATAACGTTTTGGTTTTATTTTCAAATTAGAACTTTATAGCAGTATAAAAGTAGGTAATCGTACTTTTTATGATATTGAAAACGTTTAATACTTTTCATAGCTTATAATATAATTGTTCAGTGTGACCAAAATTCTAAATTGTCAAATAGAAATTGAATAATTGTTTTTGATGCATATATAAAACCTAATTTGAATTTTGCTGGCATAATCTTCTATTTATTCATCCTGCTAAGAACATAATTTATTCTCAATAGTAAATTATGTTTTGTATTCGATGCTGGAATGCTAAAATATGCTCTGTTAAATCCACTTTGCTTTTTATGATCTATTATGAAGGGAAAGATGTTTAGTAGGGTGGATCGAAAATTCAAAGTGTGGATAGAATAATCGGTGTAGGGTGCAAAAGTCGTCTTTTAAGTGGTACTAGCATACTTGCAAAAAATTTTCAACTTTTTAAAATTTCTTCCATGTGTGCCAAAAAGAAAGCGATTTTTATGCAAATTTTGAATTAGAAATAAAAAAAATTCGTCAAAGAAACTATTTTGCAGGGGAAATGTGCAAGAGAGAATGAAAAATATTCATTTTTTATTATTAAATGATTAAAATTATTTTTGTTTTTATAATATTATTCAGGGACCCACAACTACCTTTTCTTCTTTCTTATATTTTACAACATAACACGATTTTACTTTATTTCAAAGACAGTTAAACTATGCCACAATCTCGTCTTTTCCTGAACAAAAACACATCGCTACAGGGGAAACTGTGTTAAAAGCGTTCTTTTATTTATCCGTAAAAATGTCAATTTTTAGTTTTTGGGCCGCCAGAAGATATGAATGAATTTGAATAATAATAAAAAAACCGCATATCTTATATACCCAAAAAAAACTTTTTTACCCGGCGCAAAAGGGAATTTTAAAAATATTTTTTTATAAATTTTCAAAACAGTCATTTTTAACTATTTTTGGGGCGCTGTAAGATATGAATTGATTTTAATAAAATATATATATATAAACTAATATACTTAAGAACTTGCCCGTCCCATGCCAAAAGTAATTGCTTCCCTAAAAATTTTTCTTGTACTTTTTGATCCACCCTAGTGTTTAGCTTTATATTAGTTTTGGGAGATTGTTGGAATGTGTTGACACATAATAAATATGCATTTCCGAAAGAGACTGTTCTTGTGACAGTCGATGCTTTCACCTGAGAAAATTCTGAGCATATAATTTCTGATTCAGAAGAAGAAAAAAATCTGATTATTCAGGAAGGGCTTGTGTGTACATTAATTTGGCCCTTGCAGTTAATAATACTAATTTATTCTACAGGAATTTACAAATTTATTTGAAACTATATTTCAAGGTAGCGATTCTTGCTTGAAATAATAAAATTTTCTGATTTTAGTAATCGAATGAAGCCTGTTGACTGTTTAATTAACTGGCATTTTGTCAAGAACTTTTCAGCCCAATTATATTTATACTAAAAAATTACCTGTCATGGTATGACGGATGTAAATTGCCTCTTCATTCGAGAGATTTCTGTCAAATTTGACATGTTTAAATAGATATATATGTGAGAGAAATGTTTAACATTGATTGAAAACAAATAAAATAAACATATGTTTTATGACATATATATATTTCATCATAGTAAACTAATTCATGATTGTAAAGTATTAAATTACAATAAAAAATATATACAAAATATGTACATAATAATTCAATAACCATGAAATTCGCTGCTTTTCAAATATAAGGCATTCTTTTCAAAAGTTAAAATTTCAAAGGCATTCTTTTTGGAAATTCTAAACAAAACACTCCTCTGCTTGTCAAACGTTGCCAAAAAATATTATCAAATTGTATCATCACAATTGCAATAAATAATGAGATGCATCGTGGCAACCAAACTATATCGCGCTTATGATATACCACTGATATGATTTACTACCTTCTATTATAAAACATAAATTAATTTGTAATATATGCTTATTATAATTTAAAATTTCTCGGGGAACCGTTGATCATAGTGAGATAAATTTTATATCAATCAATAGCAAATTTTATTTCACTATTTTAGAGATATTAAGTTTGAAATTATAATGACAATTACTTTTTTAAATTTAAAATTACTGAAATTTAGGTGCTCTAACAATGAAATAATGCGGTTTAACGTCTCGCAGTGCTATGGTGCGAATTTTATTGTTGGTGACTTCGGAGTGTCACCGTATCAGTGAGGGACAGATCTGGGCTATTAGATTAGTAATTTTTCATGAAATTGCTATTGCTAGAGAATCTTTTAAGAAGTAATAAAAGAAGTAAATGACGAAGGGAAATTGATTGCTTGATGTAGGGGGGGGGTGAAGAATAGGCCTCTGTTTAAAGGTAAAATGATTTCCTCCCCTTTTATTGAAATACATTTGTTGGAAAAAGTCGTGACTGAATACCTGTTAGGTTTTCCTTTTTTTTTTTAAAGTAGCCAGGGGGAAAAACACAAATGTGTTATTGGATCAATCAAGAAAACTGGAATCCTAGGTTGGGCCACCAAATTGTTAATCATAGTCCAGGCAAAATTATTTTTTATTCTCAAATTCACACAATGCATGAACCTAAGTTTGATATTTTATGCACTGTATCTTTTTTTTTTTTTTCCTCCCTACGTTTCCTCACAAATGATACAAAAATTCGCAATCTCCATTTTTGTTCCTTTTTTATCTAACCTTTGATAGTTTTTAGTGTCTTTTGTACTATGGCTTGTTCCATTTTATGAGGACTATTAGTGGTGATAACTGCTTTCTGGGCTATTTCTGTAATCTATACGTTTAAAAGGCAGTGTTTGCATGCGTGCAATGTCCAGATGAATCTATCGCACTTACAGCCTTGAAATTTGGCACACAGGTAGTCTTAATGGCGACTCAATGCTCCTCGAAGTCGGAATTTTAAAATTTAATCTAGAATTTTTTTTTTTGTTTTGTTTTGGGTAGCTTTTTGTGCTAATTTTTCAATAAAATCGGTTTTGATAATCGTGGAAAGAGAAACAGATACACCATCGGAAAGAACAAACCATTTTCTTTCTAATGAAGTTCGTTTGCAGTTTCTAACATAATTTACTGAATTTTGAAAATTAGTCACTTTTATGTTAGTTTTTTATTTGGATTTCTTAAAATTCTTGCATCTGACGTTCTAATAACGCTATGAATTTCACTTTTTTTTTCAGCTTATAACTGCAACGTTTCTGCCAGATTTAAAACAAGAACTGTTAAAATGCCTTTTTCCGTTGTTTTTTAATTTTTCCCTGATCAGTTCAAACAGGTTTTTGCTAGTGATCTTCTCAGCGAGACATTCACTGGAGCGAGATTTTCCGCTCCCAGAATGCATTGTTGCAATTTCATTGGTTGGCAGCGAAGAATGCAGGGGACGTAATAACCTTTAGCTGAATGACTCAATAATTATTTTCGGCAGTGTCTTGACATGTTTGTCTCGCATATTTCGCTTCCTGTGTAATAATGATTTTCGCGTTGCAATTTTTTAATATTGTTTTGGATTAACACAGTCTGTACAGTTTTCCTAAAAATCAATAATGTGTGTGTGTGTTTTGTTCGATGTCCTGATAACACAGCAACACCGACTGCATACTGCTAGTTTAAGATAATAATCCCTTTGACTTAAACGGTCCAATTTAGGCAACTGTTTGTGGTCTAATCTTGTCTACTTTAGGACAACAAAAAATTATCCTTAACTTATCTCTAAATTATTTTATTAAAGTTATCACAGTAAATTGTAGCCAAAAAGATTTTCTTTCTGTGGATATAACATATTCCCCTATTTACTTTAAAACGACTTAAGGGCGACCCTCCCCCCTTTTGTTCAAATAATTCTTTTATGGTACCCAAATCGAAACATTTGTTCTCTAACTGTAACCACATAGTACTTTCTTTTAAAATCCTCTTTTTTTAACCAAATTTACATTGTTACAATATAGTTTGTCTATTTTATGTCCCAAATATTTAATAAAATTGATGATACGTGAACAGTCCTAATTCGGCGACTCTCCCTATTGTAAAATCTTTGCATGGATGGTTAATTTCCTCCTACCTCCCTCTAAAATAACATGGTAGTAATCTGAAGAAGTAAATACATCTGAAAATTTTATGGTATTGCAACCTTAATGTTCTGAAGAACTTAATGTAATTGAAAGGTTTGCCTAATTTATCCATATTACTGGTTAAATAGTCTTGATTTGACTGAGGTTTAGTTTACAGAATAGGTTGTATTCCTCTTATTTTTTCCTTAAATCCTTAAGGGAACTGGGAAACTCCTTATGATGAAAATCATGGAAATTTTAGTTGTAAGTAAAGGTATTTTTACCAAGTAAAAATTGTATCTGAATTAAAATATAGTACATATAAAAGAATGCGATGCTTTCGTTGTAAAACAGCATATAAATATTTGTATCTTAAAGTATTTGTTTTTTAATAGCAAATCAAAAATTGTGATGCTATAATCTGCATATAAATAAACTACAAATCAATATGGTCAGAAAAACTAACCTGTATAAAATTCCCCAAGTTTCTAAATAATTGTGTATGAAATTATCTGAAGTCTCCCTCTGAAGTGAAATATCCCCTATTTTATGAAATTAAAACAGTCGCATAAAATTTGCAATTTGAATATTTTTGGAGATTTCTATATGTGTCTTGAATCTGCCTTCTCAACTTATTATTATGCCATTTATTTTGATTTTTATAGGTATTTCAATTATTATATTTTATGTTAATTTTCTATATAAAAGTGTGAAGTAAATAGCTTAATTTTTCAAAAAAAGAGGTGTTTTGAAGTTCAACTGTGTTTGTTTTAATCTATGTGACTTCCATGTTATTAAAACGTGCCTTGTTTACAACCATTTGACCCCAGTGGCAGAATGCTTTTCAATAGTCTGCAACGGAAGTTGGGTCTCTTAAAAATAGTCTGCAGAATAGTGCATGACTAAATATTTTGCTTTCTCTTTTTGAAATATTTATATCAATCTACAACTATTAAAATACTACAAACATAAATTAAAAACCATATAACATCTTTATTATTTGTATAATATAATTGTATAAATTAATAAACAAAAGCATATGAGGATCAATCTTTTCTTTGGGCAGATAATTAACAATAATGAAGTATCAAGTTGTTTCGGAAGTAATATTAAGCATACTATACAAATACCTATGCAGAAAATTATATTTGGGTATTTTCCGTTTTAAATACAGCACTTTCTGGTTTGGTGAATTTTTCAAAACAATACATCACTAGCTCATATAAATGAAATATTCTTCAATATGTTAGATGTTATTTAAAAATTTTTGCCTCCTGTTTATTGTAAAAAAAATTAAGTATGCCAAAAAATGTCTTTAATGTATGTTTTTAATTTAAAATGCAATAAATAATTGCTTTTTTACGAAAGAAAAACTTTGAAACTTTTTAGCTCATTTATCCTGATATGCATTTTAATGGTTTGTGTGCAAACTGATAAA
>BGPR01022377.1:0-25443 GCA_013235015.1 Araneus ventricosus | reverse complement strand
TCGGCAACGGAGATCGATAGCCAACGAAACCAGTGATATGTGAGTACACAACTGAACGAAGTACAATGAGTTATTTAATTTTAAAATGAGGGAGTCCTTTGTTGGACACCCTGTATCTACATCTGTTGAGATATCAGGGAATGCTACCATGCCAACAGATGCTCCAATCATCGATTAGTTGTCAAGATATGGGCGAACTCTCCAAAAGCCTAAGAAACTAGGCTTTTTGAACATATCTACTGTTTTTGAGTCTGAATGACTGAAAAAGTAGGAAGGATGTTACGTTTCACTATCCACCAGGTTACCTGGGTGGCTCATGATCGGAAAAAAATTTTTTCGCCCAAGCGATCTACTTACTCAAGTTCACTGCAACTGTTATGGCAGGTGTTTTCATATATTCTCATTATACTATGTACGTGTCCGTTGTTTTTATCGATGTTTCGTAAAAATTGTCGTGTTGGCGAACTCGTCGTTTCAGTGGATTTTACTAATGACTTCTCTACTCCCTTGTCCGGAGCTGTTTCAACAGATTCGTTTTAGTAAGTTACACAATGCTTTAGTATATAGTACAGCACCGTTTTTATTTCCATTTTGATAATTTTGTTTGCACATTATCTTAAAAAATTATTTATATGTAGTCGCTACAGTATTTATATTATTGTTTTGTGTTATTCAAATATACAGTATTTTTTCTAAAGTGATTTTGATTTGATTTTAGAATGAACTGCAAATTTCTATTCTATTATTTATCACTTTTTCATTATGTGAGGGAAAATGTTTTAGGATTTAGATTTTTCCCCAAAAATTGGATGCACTTTGATTTTAATTTTTGATTTTGATCTTTGATAAAATAATATGGACAACGTTTGAAATTTCCCATGATATTAGAACATTGCTGAATGACAGTTTCACATTTATGCATCTTTGATACATAAATGTAATTCGCAAAACTAAGTTTTTGAAAAGTTCAATTCGTTTGATTCTAATAATATTTCGTTTTAGTTTTATACCGGATGATGTTCATGTGACGGAAAGAAAAGAGAAGCATTAACTGAGAATTCCAACAACATTTTGATATTATTGTTAAGTATTTCTTAAAAACACAAGTAAATAAATTAAATTATTTTTGTAAAATAGCTGTTTCAACGTGTTTTTTTAAATTTTAGTAAGGTAATTCAGTTGTTGGAATTATTTATTTAATGTACAAACATATAAGATCCACCATAATAATTATGAGTTATTGTCTAGACGTTGCGTTTTGATGTACAATTAACAAATTTAATTCTAAAACGAGATAGTCGTGTCCATGTGTGTGTTTATGTATCATTTTATATAATTTTTTACTCTTCCTTAAAAGCTTTCGTTTGGAATTAAAATTATTACTGAATTATTGATTATTTCATTTCTAATTCTAAAATATATATTCTTTTAATATTGTTATGTATTTTCAAGTGTCTTCACATTTTGTGCAATAATGCTTGATTTAATTCCAATTCCCAAATGAAAATTATCCAGGAATTCAATAAAATTTGTAAACATCATTTTTTGTTGAAAAATAATAAATGATTTAATTTTGATACGTTTTTCAGCAAATGTCCAAATATTCTGGTAAGATACATTAATAAGCTGCCCAACAAATACATTAAAAAATTAAATTGAGTTCGTCATAGTTCTGTTTTACATTCAAATACAGTAGAGTCCCCCTTGTAAAGACATCCGGTTAATCTGTATGGGATTTTATAGAAAAGCACGATTTGCTAATTTTAGTGAGAGTAATTTAGAGTGTAGTTTTATTTTATAGTACTGATTAGAATTTAACGTTTATTTCTTTTTTTAAAAATCTTAACTAACAGTAATGTACTGTGTGTTTTGTACTTTACAATCAATAGATTTTGAATTTTAATTATGTATATATGTTTTGTTTTGTTAATCCTACTTTAGCTCGTTGGTTAAAACTGAAATCTACGTATACAGTAATGATAAAAATAAAATCAAGCTGAAGGAAAGGTTTAGAGGTATTTATGAATAAATATATATATAGAAACACCTAAAACTTGTATTACGTGCATTTTAAGGCAAATTTCGTTTCATCCGGATTTTCAGTGATTCGGACAACGCCCGGTTCCCTCTATCCCGTATTAGTGGGACTCTATTGTAGAGTTAAATTTGAACATAAGAAGGATTCTGTTTCCTGTGCGAGCTGGTCAGCAGGCCAAAACATCAGCATTATATCAAAAAGAAGTATCCAGAAGTGCAAACAATATATTGCATGTGAAAAATATTCAAAATTTTCCTCTAATCAATGAAAAGAAAGTTATTCTCCCACTTTTACATATAAAGTTGGAATTGATGAAGAATTTCTTTAAAGCGATGAATAAAGAAGGGCGTGGATTCAAATACCTTTAAGAACAGTTTCCATTGCTAAGCTACACAAAAATTAAGGAGGCAATTTTCATTAGCCCATAAATAAGGCACCTTATGAAGGACAAAAAGTTTGAACATACTATAAGTGATTTAGAAAAAGCAGCTTGGATTGATTTTAAAAATGTTGTGACACATTTCTGAGGGAATAAGCGACATCCTAAATATGAAAAATTAATTAAATGCATGATAAAAAGTAACAAAAATTTAAGATGTTCAATGTCTTTGAAAATTCATTTTTTGAAAACTCATTAAAATTTTTTTCCCTGAAAGTATGGGAGCTGGAAGCGACGAACATGAGGAGAGCTCCACCAGGATTTTTCTGCACTGGAAGGCCGACATAAAGGTAAGTACCCCCTACGATGCTCGGAGATTACTATTGGAACCTAATTAAAAAAGCTAATGATTGTGTGTATAAGAGAGCATCCATATTTAAGGAATTTACTGCTGCATAAAATATGAAATTTGGGAACTTTGACACTTTTCAAAAAATTCGCTTTAATGTTTAAAGAACTTTATAAAGATTGTAATTTTTCAATATTTTATATTAGTTTTAAGCTTTATAAGTGATTATTTAACCATTTATTAATACTAAAATACCGAAATTTATATGGTAAATGTATTGAATAAATTTTATAAAATTGAGATTTTCAAGATTTTGACTTTTTTAAAAATCTGTGGGTGATGGAATATTTTTAAATTTCATACTCTTTTTTCAACACCTCCTAAAATATAAAAATCACCACTTCCTTAATGAGGAACAGAAACATTGTTCACCATTGTTATTAGTCGTACCCGTGCTAAATATGAAAAATTAAGAAATGGTCCGTGCTTATACATTCCAAAAGTTCCCGCCTTATTACCGAATATTTAATTCGGATCTATAAGGACTATTCGAATATATTAATATTCCGAATTAGGACTATTCGAATATATTAATATTCCGAATTAGGACTATCCGAATATATTAATATTCGGAATTAGTACTATCTAAATATATTATTATTAATATTCGGATCTATTCCGAATATGAAGGACGAATAATTTTTTCCAGCAAAAATATTCGCCCTTGAGTCCTTCGCCATCTATTAAGCAAAACAGAAAAAAAGTACTGAAGACAGAAATATCCCTATGAAAAATGTATATGGATAAATTAAAAGAAACTAATCATTAAAAGCTAAACAACTTTCAATAATTATTCCTTATATGTTACCATAATTTTTAATGAATAATCATTACATAATCTATATATATAATTCTTTTACATGGCGACAAAAAAGGATCGAATTTCTTAATCACCGTTTGGCAACAGCTCGCAAGTTTGCTTTGTTTATATTCGATTAGGCGAATTCAATTTGATTTGATTTGAGACAACGAAATTTTTCAAAATGAGTTTAAGTCGGACAGATTCAATTATACATCGAAATCGTCGATAAAGAGAACTGTTGAACAACTGAAACTGTTGAGGAATCTTTCCTAAGACAATCCAATCGGAATGAACAAAATAGAGTCAAGCGTTTTTGTAGACGGAACGAGGTTTTCGAGTTACAGGAACATAGTTGACTATGACAGGACTCTGTTCTTTTATCCATATAGCGAAGATTTTCTGATCATTATTTATGTGGGAAAAAAGCATGCTTGAAATTTTGGTGTCAAAAGCAAGAATAAAAAAGTAAATAATTATTATGGGTTATAATTTTGAATAGTGAATTTGAACATGTTTAAAGCCATTTGTCACTATAAAGTTTCCTTTTTAAGCACAAAGTTTGTGAAATGGGTTAACTCATCTTTCGAAAACTCAAATTTTCTGAGGTTTTAACACATAAACAGCTGTCTAGCGATAAAAGTTATATCTTTCTTGGCTAAATAATTATTACAGAGAGTGTGCATATATGTGGCGAAGCTTTTATGAGCAACAATTCATTGAGAAGAGTTAATATTTAGAAGACTGTTTTAATGAAGTTAGGGCTAATGAAACTGTTGAAAAAACATTCAGTTGTGTGTACCAAAAAGTTTGAAGTGCCTTATTTCTGATTGATGAAAATAATTTTTATTTGTAAACATCTTATCATACATTTTAGCATTCAAATTTCTTTCTAGCATTTACATATATATAGTATAAAGGTAAAATTTTAATATTCTAAATTGATTATTTAGTTTTTAGAAATTGAAAGTTTAGTTTTAGCTTTTTTAAAAAGAATTTAGCTAGAAGTTCCTGTAATTTAATTAATTTAAATTTACTTGTAGTTATTAATGTATTTATAATTTCCTATTACTAGCAGGTACACCCAACTTTACAGCGAGCGGAGCGATCCCAAAAGATTCACAACACGATTCTTAAGGTTGACGAGCGGAGCGAGTAGGGATGTGTAACCCCCTAGTTTTTTTATAAGACTTTTTGATGTAGTTAGCTTTGTTATTGCAATTTTTTTATTCTTGTTAAATTGGGGGAAAATTAGGCTTTTGAAAATTTTAGAATTTTAATTTAAATGGAAATTATATAAAGTTTTAACACTAAAATCAAATTCTTCTGTTTTTCCGAACACACCTAGCAAACCTTTTACCCTGAAATGTCAATTTTAATAACCAAATAAGTTCCTTTATTCTGAATATCGTTAATTTTATTGAGTATTATCTCCTCTGGGTAACAATTAATTATAAAGTCAAAATTCTCTGTGTTCAACTGTAACATATTGCCTAAATGTCTAAAACCGTTTATTAAATTTTCCCTAATCACTTTATTTACATAAAAGTGTAAGGATATATTTGCAAATGCTTTTGAGAATGACGACCCCATTGGAATTCCTGTAGTTGGACTGTAAAATTCATATCATTAAATAGGTAATTTTCCAGAATATTAAAGTTGCATTGCCAATTGACTTTTTCTATTATATACACATTGAAATATTCGTTGTACATAATTGAGTATAATTCACTCTATAGGGTCAGTTGGGATAATTATATTGGAGACAAATTTTGCAGTCTCTTTCCTTTTTCTCTTTAAAAGGATAGTATGGGATGGAGAAGATCTCTTTATTTTTGTGAGTGCATAAAACATATCCTGAAGGGTTCATTAAACAATGCCTCCTTTTAAAAATAATTTATTAATTAATCAACCTCACTTTTAAAAGCGTTCTTATTTTCCCCGAAGTGTTCTCAATTACGCCAGAGACAACGGGGTAATTGGGAACACATATTTCGTCTTCTGGTCACAGTAATGAATCGATTTGAAGACAATATATTTGAAATGATTACAAGTACTGTATATTGCCTCAAAATGCATTTAACTACATTTCCCAATTATCACAAAATAATGCTTTTTGAATTCTTTTCAACACAAATATCTTCTATTTCACGGAATATCGCATATAAACTATTTTAACTATCTAGTAACTTCAGTTTGCTGCAATTTATAATCATTATATATTATTTTTTGTCGGGAAAAGTTGGGATATGATTGTTTATAGGAATTGAAATAACTGAATATTTTGTCACACACTAGAAGGAAAAGGTAAGACTTCAAAATTACACATAGAAAATAGTAGAAACAAATATTTATATTTAGTAGTTGAAAGTAGATTTTCCACTTGAAATCCTACGTTCTATTTATACTATCCTACTTATTTTTCTTCGACATTTGCACTATCTGAAAGCCAAATAGTTCTTTGCTACAATCTACTTCAAAGATAAGATCTGGGAGTATAGCTTTTGAATGACTCTCTTAAATGGAAAACTGGCCATTCAACACCGAAATAAATTTTGATTTAGCCAAATTGTTGGTTCTCAAACATGTTATATCATATACACCACCGTCAACTTCTAGAATACCGCAGACGTAAGAAAAATGTGATGCCATTCTGGCACCTCCAACTTTATCTATCAAAACAAACATATTTGTTGAAAAATCAACCACGGATTATTTTGCAATATCTTCGTCTCCGCAGCCTCCGTTCTTGTTGAAAAGAGCAAAAATCCTCATCTTGATATTCTTTTATCAGTATCATATTTTCTTCTTTGTCGTCAACAGTTTTTTGTCTTATTCCATACTTGAAGTCAAAAGGCTTCATATGATTGTTAATAATTACCTTCATACGTAAAAAATAATACTATTTATATCAATTGGTAAATCGTAAATTATTTTAAAACGACAGTTGTTAATTTCACATAAAACAGTGAGCTTTAAAGACGAAACAGAACGCAACCACTTTTCTGGATTTAAAATTGCTTCCTATCAATTAATAAATTATTACAAAGATATAAAAAATCAGGTGTAAATAACATTAGAAGGCTGTTTCCAATTACACCGAAGTGAAAATTTTTAGGGGTAGTTAAGAACACTAATCTGTTCCTCAAGATGAAAGCCAAACATGAAATTTGAAGTTTCCTCGTAATCGTTATATCCTACAGATCTAAGAAATATATTAATTAGCAACTTAGAATGCATATAACTGGCGTAGGGAACGAAAAATGACACTGAAGAAATTTTTATTTCACTTTTCTGAACATGTTTGCAATTAAAGGTAACAAACTGTACCAAATAACATTTAAAAAAGTAGAAAAAGGTTTATTTTCTACCTATAGAGTTCTTAACCAAAGAACATGCTTTTTAGCTCTCTAGTGCATCACCAGTGCGCTCTGTAGTCACCGTTCCTAATTACTACCTGTTTCCAATTTCCCCGCCTGTACCTATTGGATTTTTTCTTATTTTGATCGAATTTCAAGAAAATTGAAATTTCAAAATATATACGAAATTTCTTCAGGAAGTGATAAGGGATTGGAAACTGAGGCATATGTAGCAAACCTGGAGAAAATCGAACTATTAGAAGGCTGGATATGAATTTAAGTCTAAGCTTTTTTAAAAGTTTCGTCCGAAAATGCCAAAAAATTAAATTGGAAGATATGCTGAAAGTTCCTTCCAGAAATGATTAGGGAAAGGATTTTTTGTTTTGTTTATGTTTTGTTGGCGCAAGAGCCATTTTTGACCTTGCTGCGCCGGTTTATAGTTAAATTTGCGTTTGACTAAAAAAACAAATGTGCCAAGAAGCAGTTAAAAGCCATGATAAAATATCCAATTAATAATAGTTTATAAGTATATACAAAAGCATGAAGAATGTAGGAAGAAGTCTTTAAATCAAAGAATAAAAACCGATAGAGTTGAGACATATACAGCATATCTGGACGAAATCGGACCATTTTAATCTTAGAATTCTTTACGATTTTAGCATAATTTCGGTGAAGAATATAAATAGAGAAAGTGGCAGACAACGCTGAAGAACAGCGATCAGTTGGGGTAATTGTAAGTGGAAGCAATATCACTGCAATGTTTGTACAGACTCTTCGATACACACATCAGGGAATCTTTTTTAAAAATAATTTACATCAATTTTCTTTAAAATTTATTTCTCGATTGTTAATTGCCTTCTCGTCTTTTACTTTCTTTAAAATAAAACAATACGGAGAGATTCGCTAACTTCGATGAATAAATAAAATTGAATGAGCATAAATAAAGTAAGTTACAGACAAAACTCAGGAACTGCGAATGTACGGTAGTGGTAAGAGGAAGCAATATCACTGGCGATTATTGTGCCGCATGTTTGATACCAGCTTTGGTCAATCCTTTATTTTTTTAAAATTAACATTCAATTTTTAATTTTTTAAAAATAATATTCTTTATCCTTTGAGGCATTCTAGTCATTTACCACCTTTAAAATTTTTTTCATTGAAAACCATTAAAATTTGCTGTGCACATTCAAATGTCTAATCTTTGAGTAATGCGACTTCCCATAATTTATTTACTTAGAATTCGTTAAGATTTAGCAGAACTTGGACGTAAAAGGGAATTTAATTATTATAAATACAAAAAGTGCCAGGCAACAATCTAGAAAGGCGGTAATTGAGGTAGAGGTCAGAGAAAGCTGTATAGACGGAGATTTCTGTGCCGGAAGTTCGATCCCGCAGTAGGCAATGTTTTATTTTTTTAAAATTACATTCAATAGAAAATTCCTTCATGATTGGTGGCATTCTCGGCATTAATATTCTTCAAAATATAATCTTCACCGAAAACATTTAAATTTGCTGTGTACTTCCAGATATCAGATCTGGGAAAAATTCTCCCTGCCATAGTTTCAAAACTGAGAATTGTTTAAGATTTAAGCAGAACATCTATGAAGAAAGGGAATTAAATGGATATAAATAGAGAATGTGTCTAGTGGTCAGAGGAAGCCGTATCAGTGACGCTTTTTGTGCAGCGTGTTCAATTCCCTGATTGCACAATCTATTTTGTTACTCTTCTCATATTCATTTCCACAAAATTTTCTTATAAATATTTAAAGGTTCTTTGCATTCCCGTTATTTACCTTCTTTATAATATAATTTTTATTGAAAATCATACAAAACTTCCAAGCATTTCCAAATATCAAATCTATATATATAACAGGCAAATACCATGACTAACTCACTCATCGCGAAATCTCCCAAAGCATGTGGCCTAGGAACTTTAAATTTGGAAGATGGTTGCTTTAGGGTAGTAGGTGTTCACCAAGAAAAAACTTCCAAAATTTTAATTCGAAGTTTAATTAATTAAAAATTAACTTAAATTTGAACGTTTTTCCGCAATCACTTCGGAGCATATTGCCGCTCAAAAAAATTTAAATAACAATTTAAAGTTATAAAAATTATCTTTTCAATGACACCAATTTTATCTCCATGCGATGTTCTGTTTAATTTTAATTAAGTTTTAATAATGTTTCCAAACACAGCATGATACAGCAATGGCGTTCCTCACTGTTCCTCAAGGTTAAGGTTGTATTTAAAAATCCTTATGTTCTGAACGAAGGAAAATTTTAGGAATTGCCAAAAATCCCGAAAATAGCCTTGATATTATGTTCAATGAAGATACGATTTCTTTTTCAAATGGAAAAAGTTTCCTTCACCTAGATTTTTTAAATGATGACGGAAAAAGAGTTCTAGTATTTTCAGGCCAAGAAACAGAGAATTTCTAGACAAATGGAAAGACTTTTTCTTTGATGGAACTTTTAAGAGCTGCACGAAACAATTTGCATAATTATACACGATACATGTAGACTGGGTCAGCACTTTTTCAGAAACAATTGTCTGTCCAGAAGTGTTTGCTTTGCTTCCTGATAGAAAGGAATCGACTTGCAGTAATTTATTACTTAAACTGAAAACTTCTTATCCACGATGGAATCATGAAGTGATAAAACTGGATTTTGAAACCGCAGCCATAAACGCATGCAGACAGGAATTTCCGAACTCTATAATTTCTGGCTGTAATTTTCAAATCAACCAGTGTTTATTCCGAAAAATTCAAAGTATAGGATTAGTAAGAGAATACAGGGGAATGAAGAAATTAGGGAGATTTGTAAAATCATTCAAAGAAAGCAAAAAGAAGATAAATACTCTGAGATAATCAAATTAAACAAACAAAGAATCCATTCTAGTCCATTTTATCAAGGGCTAAGAACTATATTCCAACTGGATTCAAAATATTTGGGAAAAGTTTCTATAAGAAGCTAGAATTGCGCCAAAAATACTTCTCTTAGCCTGTAAAATGTGTTCTGCAATGACATGCATGCCTTTAAACACAGTTGAAGATACTTGGATTGTGATAATGGACGAAAAATTATCGGAATTCATCCACTACTTTGTCGAGCAATGAATGAGCAATCCGTTACTCCCTACTGCGTTATGGAACGTTAATGATCAGCGTCATGGGACCAATAATGCAGTAAAAGGATGGAATTCTATATTGAATAGAATGATTCGTAGACAGCAGCCAAATGTGAAAATTCTAGTCAAATGTTTGAAAGATGAGGCAAATAATATATCCTATGGAATAAGAAGCCGCGAATTAGGTGAATTTGGAGTAAAAAGAAAGAAGAAGTGCGTGCAATTAGATCAACGTCTTGAGAACATAATGAAAGACTTCGAGATATTTGAGAAAATGTCTCACGGTATTAAGTCACGTTGTAAGGATAGATTAGAAATAAATAAATTATGCTATAACAACCCCCCCCCAAAAAAAATAATCAACAAAGTAAAAATTTAGAAAAAAGACAAGGACTTGGTCTACCAAGTCTGCAACCATTTAAACCGCCAAAGTAGAAGGCAATGCTTTGTCAGTCCCAAGCCTGGGTTAAAAGTGTGAGGTAAAAATATATACCATGATTAATTCTCCGAATATTTTTCGAATCATCCCCAATGAAAACACAGAGCCGATAATTTTTACTTCAGAATTTCCGTATAGATGTAATTTTTGTGTGCATATCATGCAACAAAATTAATGCACAATGCATACAAAATTTAGCATATCATGCAACAACATTGTGTGCATATCATGCGTCATAATTACACTTTTTCTGTCTAAAACACAATTGTTATACAAAACTCATTTGTATAGAGAATTAAAAGAATTGTACTAAAATTGTTATCTTAATTTTTCAAAATAATACATTATTTAAGATAAGAAAAAAAATTCTCGGCAGTCTTTGTTATTTTAAAGTTGGAAGTTGTTTTTGGAAATTTATTCTAAGTAAAATTCAATATGCAGTAGAGTCTCGATCATCCGAGTTAAGGTGGACCAAGCTCACCTAGGGAAAGGGAAAAACTCAGATAATTGGGATTTACATAAATCGCCGCTAATTAAGAAGATGGAATATCAATTTACACACAATTTATTAATTTTTATGGTACTGTTTATAGTCCTTATGATGCGCTCTTCCAAAGCTTGTATAAAAATGGGGAATGAAGTTTTTCATTTAAAGAAGTCCTTGATAGTATTTTTTGGGTGGTTGGAAGGGGGTAAATGTCTCTTAGCAGCAATGGTACGCTATTTTGTTAGTGCCATTATCAGAATTGCTGGTGTAACCTCTTCTTGCTGCTCAATGTAAATGGGGCCTGGATAATCGAGACTATGTATGCAACAGTAGTCTACATACATTGTATGTACCATTTACCCATCCCTGACTGAAAACCTTCGCTAATATCACAATTCTGATGCGGTACATGCATATATGTATGCAAACACCCACACACCAATATATTTTATAGAGTAGAGTTCCGGTTATTCTAAAAGCTTGGGATAACCGGATAATGTTAAACATAATGTTAAAAACGTTAGAAATATTCTTATTACTAATGCTGTAAAATAAATAGTTGTAAGCAAATATTTGTGTTAATTCATATATTGACTTATATATGATTCTTTTGATTCTAAGCTGCATAAATCTCTCTTCAAAAGCGTTTCATTTTTAAGTTTCTTTTCCCCTCTTTTTGAATTGGTAAGAGAGTCTTCCTCATCTTCCCCCCCCCCTTCCTCCCAATCGGAAATCCCACGATTTTTATGTACATCGGAGTTCCTCGACAACGGAGAAATGCTGCCCAGTTCACACCAGTGGGGGCGAGGAGGGTCAGTCGCCCTTTTCCCTTACTTTTTTGGGGAAAAATTAAATTCTTATTTAATTTTAGCTGCCACAAAATAGGAATTACAAGAAAGCAATAGTGTTCGGGAAAACTAACTAATTTTTAATTACATTTTTAAATTTTGTCTACCACCTACATTCCCGGGTCTTTTAGATGGCTAGAAAAAAATTTTGCTTCCTAACTTTTTCCACCCAATCTGGCACCCATTGGTTCACACGGGGCGTCCAGCATGTTCGGCTTTCGCGACCCTATTCAGCGTTAATCTTTCTACCGATGAGTGATAGATGAATTGAGTGAGAGTTATTTGAAAGGCAGTTTTTAAGTTTCATTAGCTGTGGTGCATCGTATAGAATTGTATCGCCGGCATTTTACTATTTTACTATCTGTCATATGCAATAAATTCACTGTTTTGTTCATCTTTCCTGAGTTATCGCGGATGAAACCGCAACGAGGAATGCTATAATTAATATAGAATACAAATATAAAAACTAATTTAAACGGGCGAACCAGCTGGTCGCCGAAGGCTGCTACTGTTACATAAATCAGCCTTCTCATAGTTTAGAAGATGAGAATTCGTTAATATTTTAGCTATAAAAGGAATGAAAATCAAAGTATATCTTTAAAGATTTTGAAGAACAGAAAAGCAAATAAAGATTCGGCCTACAGACTTCGTGAAGGATCACCTGCAGTCAAGGAGTCAACATGGGATTTTTTCTTTCGTCCAAAATATGAACTCTCGTGACCCGAAAATACCCTGAAAAATGAAGTAAAATCAGTAGAACACAATTGTAAAGCCACTAGACTAAATATCCATAAAAACTAGTTCGTACTCGAGATGAATATAAGTACAAAATACCAAATTTAATTCTGGATTGAAAACCAAAATATTCCAGCTATGATTCGCAATCTTTGCAAAAAAATATAATATATCCGAATAACTTTTTGGATTCTTTTTAGTCTCTAAAATGTAATAGAAATGTATTTTCTTGGAATATAGTTGTAAACTCGCCTCTCCATAAAATGCATTTTTAAATTTTCACCTTAGTTGAGTTTAACTTCTTTGGTTTTGAGCAGAGGATTCCAGGTTATTGGAGGACTAAAGAAGGCAATTTTCAGGTATTATTCATTAATTATACAAAGGTCAGATAAAAGTATTTGCATTGCGTATGGCCTGTCGCGCGACTTAACAAGGCGCCTTCTGTATGTGGATATTTCTGTCCAGGGGGCATTCATGGATAAATAATTATTATTACAATTGTTTACTTCAAAAGAAAACATTTTAAAAATATAAGGAAATATAGGTTACGTGGTAACGTTAGATCCAAAACTTGTCCTTTTTCCTGCAGAGAATAATTTGAAAATGAGAATAATAAATCGGAAATATTCTGAAAAATTTAAAATGTTATATATTTGATTCAATGTAAAGAATGTAAATTAAGGGGCTATAGGACCTTTAAACGCGAAAAAGGAACTCGAAAGTTGTTTAGTTACGACTCACGAGAAAAAATAATTGAACTTAATATATTTTTTATCACAGTTACATAAGAGATATAACCTTACAAATATGATTTTTTAAGACAGTGAAATAATTTTCAATATTGTAAATAAAAGTATAAAATAGACATATTCCGTATAAGTTATCGAACTCAAATTTTGCTTACGCGCAGGAGTTTTAAAAAATGGTTCATCGTATCACTAAAAAATTTTCCAGGTATGCTTATACACACACAATAAAGAAAATCATGCAAAGTGATAAATATTAAAATAGATTTACTAGACTTTTTTTTACTTTTTATGTTGTTAAAACACGTTAATGCTTTTTTTAAAAAAAATTTCAGCATATTAGCAAGCACTGAAAAAAAGTATACATTATAATGCTTTGATCTTGCATGATTTTCTTTATTGTACGTGTATAAGCATACCTGGAAAAATTTATAGTGATACTGTTAGATTGCAAAAATTGCATCTACATCATTTTTCGGTTTTCTCAACATTTTTGAATATTTAAATCTTTGCCACAAAAATTTAGTTAGCATTGTGTGGCAACTCGGGCAACTTTTGAAATTCAAACGGGTATTTTTGGCAGTTTTACTTAAAATCAAAATTTTTCTTAATTATTTACTTGGTAATTAACTTAATTATTAATTGTCTTGACTTTTGTTGTTGTTTAATTCAATTTCTTAACTTTATTAATTTTTATTCAAATTATTTCAATGGGACTATTTCCCCGACATCTTGTTCCGCGGAGGTATTTCGGTGTGAACAGGAGATAGCGTTTCTCTGGAAGCGGTTTTCTTTGTTCCTTTTTGAACTGTGATTCAAGTGACACAGACGTTTGAGCCGGCAGCTGTAGGCCCGAGGGCCTTTAACGGCTCTCGGGACCTGTTCCCACCTGTCCTTAACGAAAATTTTTTCCGTTATAAACTCTACTTGAAGTATGCTTGAAGCTGTTTCCATTTTTATTATTATCAGATGTAGCTGATAGAAAGACAAGTTCTACGTAAGAACGATGACAAGATGTTCAACGATTTTTGAGCGTGTGTGCTTCTGTGATTTCTAAAACTGTATGGAAACAAAGAAATGCCGAAATGAAGTGTAGTAACCGATTCGTTAAAATGCTTCACTGAACAGCTACGAGAAATTTTCTACAATTTCAAAAGTCAACGGTTGTGTTTTGACGTCAGCCAGCTACATCTATCATGTGTTTTACTTCAATATGTTGATATGTGAATTCCGTTTTTCTGCAATTAAAGTATGAGTTTAACTCTTTTTAAGATTTCATCTCTTCAACGTCCTGTCGTGAAGTGAATCTAAAATCTACAACATCGTTTATTTTTGCTACAGCAGTGTGAAGTAAACGAGTGCATCTAATTACAGCTATTATCTGCAAATTCTGCTCAGTGTGTCACACAGTAACAAAAATTTCAGTTTTATTTCATCTATGAACTCCGTTCGGGGATTGAAGATGTTTTGATGTTGTAATAATCGTCATGTTGGGTGTATGAGTCTGCAGAGATTTCTTCTTTTTATTATTTTTATTTGTGCTAGCTACTGCATTTTTGTATGTTTAATGTGTATTCTATTTTTGTGCATCTAAATAATAATCACATATATTTTTATTTGGCAGTAAAAAAATTATCTATTTAAAATTGGTAAAATAAAAAATATTTAAAGTCAAAACTAATTGAATTTGTCTCATTTACAACGCAGTACTTATAATGTGTTTTCAGGTTTATTTTTAGTAGCCCAACATGCAGATATCTGATAGGTAGGTTTCGAATATAAGGGTGAAATATAAATTGTATTTTATTGTGTAATTTAATAATAAGAACTATACGATCAATAGTGGTACCCATCCAATATTATGATGCCTATTAATAGGTACAGATCTAATAGATACGATGAACCATTTTTTTAAATCCTGCGCGCAAGCTCTGAAAATATAGTTTTGAGAAAAAAGACTTTAGAGAAAAAAATCACTTGCTAAACTTCTATATTCATAGAGTTCATATTTTAAAGGCCCAGATTCATATAATATCCCTTATGATTTCATAACAGTATTTTTTTCCAGCTGTTTTACGAATTTTTTTCTCTGCGGGCTTTAAGAGTAGCTTTATTGCAGCATTTTTCAGCTACCTTGATTCGCGCGTTTATCCCGAACGAATGTTGTTCAATTGCTACTCTTCCCAACATAAGAAAAAATCATTGAACTTAATATATTTTTTACCACAATTACATAAGAGATATATTCTTATAAATATGAATTTTTAAGACAGTGAAATAATTTTCAATATTATAAATAAAAGTATAAAATAGACATATTCCGTATAAGTTATCGAACTCAAATGTTGCTTGCGCGCAGGATTTTAAAAAAATGGTTCATCGTATCACTATAAAATTTTTCAGGTATGCTTATACACACACAATAAAGAAAATCATGCAAGATCAAAGCATTATAATGTATACTTTCTTTTCAGTGCTTGCTAATATGCTGAAATTTTTTTTAAAAAAGCGTTATCGTGTTTTAACAACATAAAAAGTAAAAAAAGTCCAGTAAACCTATTTGAATATTTATCACTTTGCATGATTTTCAAGCTGTGTTCTTTAAAAGCAAATTTGTATAACATTTGTTATTATAAGTTACTTGTTTTCTGCAAAATTTTGCGCGCAAGCTCTAAAAAAGTAGTTTTGAGGGGGAAAAAATTGAATTAAAAAATAACTTACCAAACATCTGTATTCATGCAGATCAACATTAAAAGGCACCAGAAGAGTATATCTTGCCTTCTAATTTCACGACAGCTTTTTTCCAGCTGTTTATAGTCTATTTTTTGCTTTGCGGGCTTCAAGAGTAGCTTTTTGGCAGCATCTTTCATCCAACTTTATTCGTTCTTTATCACGAAGAAGTGAATCCTTAACCTGCTGCTCACCAGTGTCCAATTCCAGTTCCTTTAAAACATTTAAGATGCCTTTTTCCCCATTATTATAACTTATATATGCCAAATTGGAGGCTATTTGTGCATTTTTTTTGATGAATTGGTGTTTTTTGAACAAAAATTCCAAATTAAAGAATTTAATGACTCGTTAGTATTTGAGTCTTTCCTCCTAAACATCTTTTTAATAGTGTTGGATTCGATAAGGTCTTAAATATTGGCTTTATCGTATCCATTACAGCTCTTGGAACAGAACTTTTATGCTTGAACTTTTCCAAACTGTTCTTAAATTTTGCCTGAATGTATTTACACCACGAGTTTTCACCCGTGGGACAAAAGTGATGTTGTGGATCAGCATCTGTTGACACAAAGTGCATCCAAATGGCCCATATATCTTTCCTCATTGAAAACAAATTGTTCTTGTTCTTCCTAATAGCATTGCCATAATATGTAGTGAGTTTTTTTATGAGTTCATCGGTTAAACGCCCCTACCACCAATAGTCTTTCCGTCGGCTAATTTCTTCCTTTTCATGTCTTTTTTCAGCTTTCTCAGACGTGTTCCCATTCACTTTTGTACGTGGCCCACACATTGAAGTTTTTCTATGGTTGTATTTATCCCATATGGTTTATCCTCACAAACATCTTTGAATATAGAAGCATCACCATCACCTATATAAGATAAATACCTAACACCTCTTTCTGCGACAGATCTTCGAAATTTTTTTATGCCCTCAACTTCCATTTTACCTGCTGATCCAAAATGATTTTTTTGGAATGACTTAGCATGATGCGACTGCCATTGCTGATGACTGGATTTTGATTTGTCCGAATACAGTTTTTTTGAAACTTCACATGACTTGCAGTAGGAAGACATTACATGGATATCAATAACCTTCCCACTCTCAGCTCCTATAACGGTACATACACCAACAAGAGAGGAGTGACCCAGTGCTTTCCAAGTTCCATCTCCACTTACCATGATATCCGAGCTTCCAGTTAAAAGTTCTTCTTCTTCAGCTGCTTTCTTCATACATGAATTAGCAACGACAGTTGTTGCACGGCTATCTTGTCATTAATTTTGTCGTACGATTTTTGAGATACAGGTGCAGGAAGGGCCATTTAACTGGAAAACTTCTGAAGAGATTTTGCACCTTTTCCAATCATTCGCATTGCGAATACAGCTCTCCTATTGATAGTAGGAACATTTTTTTATGCCTACCATTTTTGAATTTCTCCAAGTTTTTTCACCTTTACAACTTTCACAAACTATTTTGAATACAGAGGAAAATCCATTGTTCGTAGTTTCAATTATATTAATGTTTCCATAACATTTAGAACAACACAGTGATTTTTCAAAATCTTTGAAAATGGAAATGTTAATGAATCTGAATCTTTCAGAATCATTAGTGGGCAGTTGGCTGCTTTAATTTAGCGATAATTTTTTAAATGAAGCACTTTTATTTAGATTAGTTTCCGCTTTACTTTTCACATCTTTTTTGATGTGCTGATTGCCTCTGAAACGATTTTTTTGGTCTTCTACCAGATTTTCTGTTTCTTTTAGCATTCATCTTGTAAAACACATAATAAAGTCACACTCTAAACAAGAAAATCACATATCACTGGAAAATAAGTCTATCAGGCATTCAAACTGAACCCGCTTTTCAATAGAAAAAACGTGTATTTTCGTTTCTGAAAACGATATCACAGTTTGGTATACAAACAAGTATGAGTAGTGTTGAGTTGTAGGTATCCATCTCCCGAAGCAAAGAGTTGATTTAAATAAAGGCAAACTAGAGCCAAGTTTATTCACTCACTAGCTGTAGCAGTCGACATTTCAAAACTGAAACTGTTGAACAGCTGATGAATCGTCAACAGTGACCTTCGCTTTTTTGAGTAAAACGTCAACAGTGGCCTTTACGTTTCTGACTATATCTTCTAAACTAATTAAAGTACACACAAGTGCGATACCTTAAAATGTTCAGAAGGGTTTCGGCTATCAAATGCAATCATAAAAAAAATCGAAAAATTGAAGGTTTTAAGGTCCTATAGCCCCTTAAACTATATTGATCAAACTAGAACAAACTTAGCTAGAGAATATATTTTAATAGATCCGCCATTAAAACCTTAAGGAACTTATTAATTTTTAATCTCATAATTTTGAAAATATGTGTGGATGAAAAAATCATAGTTTTAAAAGATTATACATATATATATATATATATATATATATATTTGAACTAAAAAAACATTGTTTACACATGGATTTAATAGTAAATAAAATATGAGGAATATGCAAACTTCGATAATATTTGCATCTATAATAAATTTAGTATTTTTAACAATTTTTTGAATAAAAAAGATAGGACAAGATATAAGAGGGCTAAAGGAAAGGGTGGGATTTCTTAAAGTCGTATTTGGAAAAGTTTCAGGAATCGTGTAATCTGGAACACAATTGGGAAAAAATTACTAAAATTAGAAAAAAAATCTTTTGGGTTTAATAATTAATAGAATCATATGGTTTATAAATAAAAAATTGGGAATTTAAATAATTCTTTCAATAAATTTATAATTATGGATTTATTCAAATTGAAACTCAGAATTACAGATAACGAATCACTGTTCAAAGTTAGTAACAATTTAAATACGGATTATTGTGTTATTAATTTTTTGAATATTATTTTCGAAAATCTGGAGATACCAAAAATTGTGCACGATAGTAAAAGATTTTTTCCTCTAAAGAAAAACAGAAACATTTCGATAGCTTTTGAATATTTTTATATTTAAAAAACAAATATGTAATTATAGTTACCATAGTAAAAATTTAAATAACATAAATGAAACACATTGTAACTGTCATGAAAAATATAAAGAATTCATAGATACAAGAAAAGGTCACGTTATAACAGGAAACTTAAAGAGTACTGAGTCCGGCATACTACAGGAGTTAAAGGAGAGGGTAACTAAGTTTAGATTAAGGGAAAAATTGAGTTATAAAAAGATTTTAATTTCTATTAGTAGACATGACGATATTTTTATTTCCAAAATAACATCTGGCCAATGGAAAGGTTTGGAAAATAGAAACAGATAATTCTGGAGATACTGCGAAAGTGGTCTACAGCAGCAGTGATACAGAAGTTGTATAAATATAAGCTTTTGGAAATTTTAGTCTGATTATTTTGGTATATAATGACAGTGTGTACTAAGATTTCAGTTTTGAGTTATAATGAAAACTGGGAAATTCTTTTCGATTTTGGCTATAACTAAAATTCCTATAAAGGTTTCTGATGGTGAACCTCAGATTCGTAATCAGCATCCCAAAATACGAAGGAGACAAAAAAGATTGCAACTCCTACAAAATTTGATTTAAAAACTTCTTAACAACTGGACAACTAGAGAAAGCGAAAAAAAAGGCCAAATGAGGAAGTCGCGACAAGCAGTGCTGCTCCTCAGGGTTCTAATTTCCGATGGTAAAAAAGGGTTGCTCTTTGACATTAAAACATCTTCCCGCTCGTTACAGTGATAGTGTTAAGATTTTCTTGTGTGTCAAATTACCGTCAATTTGAATAGCTAATATACGAGACTAATAATTGGAAAGGAACGGTTGGCCCTCAACGGATAGATCCTTATCTGAAAGAGTTTGTCACTTTAATATATGTTTTCCTGTGACGTCATCATACCAGTGTAGGCGCAAGCGCGTGATTGTTTATGAAGTCAGCTTTATGTAAGGTTATAAATAAAGTGTAGCGTGGAAACACGTTTAGATAGGAGGTTGATCGTGTCGTTTAAAGAGCTTGAAGAGTTTAATTGGACACAAAAGTGAGACAATAACAATATTTATCAGAATACAGAAGTAAAAATAGAGTATTAAATTGAAAATTTCAAACTCCGCATGTTTTTTAATTATAGATTTTTTTTCGTGAAAACGACAGGATAAAATCATAAAACAAGTGTTACGTATTAATATGTAATTTAATTGTCAATCTCTTTAATACAGTATTTACACAAGAATAGTATAATAGTTTCAGAATAGATGAATTACAAGTTTATCGCATGTAGCAGGGTCTGGGGGGTAACACAGCGGTTTATCGATTCATAACCGATATACTATTCTGCGTAAATATTGTATTAAAGATTGATAATAAATACATGTGTCCCCAGCAAACACTATTATGATTACCTCCCATTTCTATCTCAGCGCGGACGAACTGCGCCCCTTTATATGCTTTCTTCCGACTGATAGCTCCGGTTGGTCAATTTTCAAGAAATTTCGATCCTAAGGAGATCCCACTTTCAACCTCCTTACAGCTCTGTTTCTCTCTCTGTTTTATTAATTTTTTTTCTTTTACGTTTTTTATTGCACCTTTTTTTCATTTCAGGTTATAATTGAATATTTAAGTGGGAAAAGTAACAATTCGAAATAAAACTAGAAAATATAAGCTTTTAAAATTATTTTAGAGGCTTGACTGCAGCTCTGAAGCCCAGATGGTGGCCGCCATAATGGTAGCATATTTAATTAATAAATCAATTATGAAAGAAATTAAAACTTGAGAAATATATTATAAGAATAGTAGACAGGCGGAATTTAAAACCATTTTTTGTGTAATATGTCCAATACTTATATGGAATCGTGTAATAAGTATAGCAGAGTAAACATAGCTCATTTAAAGTGAAAGGTGAACAAAGAATCATTTTACTTTAAAAAAATCAGTAAAATTCTTCTTTTAATTATAATATTTAAACCCTAATGTAAATTTAGTACAAAAAACAATCGACTAAGCTGACTTTAGATTATGAATAAGGAACTGTTTTAAAAAATTCTTTATTATTTATTGATTCAGCATAAGGGGTATGACACGCGCGAATTCAATCCTTCTTTGTTTAATTGGAGTGACGTGTTGGGGACAAGAGAATAATATCTCATTATTTAGAACTTTGGTGAGAAACACTTGGATTTAAAATATTCTGTATTTTTTATAAATGAAGGATTTTGCAGTGAGACTTGCAAGTGAAAATGTCATGAGATTAGTTAAAAGTTAAATTATCTGGAAGCAGTACTTTTGGTCAGCTGAGCATGTCTTTTCAGCTTTCACTACAAAACTATTGGGAGAAAGAAAGCTTAAAATTGTACTCTCGAAAATAAAAGAGAAATAAGTAGAATTACCTAAATTTATTGGATCTACAGATAAAGCCCACAAATTTTTTATTTAGATTTCTGAAAAATGTTCCCTGTGTACCGAAGGAAATTTAAAGAAACAGAAGTCTACTATCACATTGTATAACTCGATGATTATATTGATTCTTTTACTACTAAAATATTTAAGACATAGATGTAAGAAATATACTTTTTCATAGTGGTCTGTCACTGAATGATACTGTATTATTTATTAAATTTTCTTTTTAAAAAATTTGTTCTTATATAATAATTAAATATTTCCATAGGTCATTTTGGAACAGATATAGCAGAAAATTGTTGCTAGTTTTTGCTTAAACAGCGAAATAATGAATTATGGTGTCACCCCTTGCATCTTCGCGTTACTGTTTCGTAGCGCGCGATCCTCCCGAGTTAAAAAAAATAATGAAATTAGCAATTAAACACTTTATATTTTGGGAATCTATACAATAATTCACCACACGAAAAATTAGCCAGTTTTTTCTCATTTATATACGACGAATGGCTCTTTAATTGATAAGAGTGTTAGGTTGAACTGCGTAATTTTAATTTTCACGAAAATGATCTATTTTAAATGGTATAAATTTTTATAGGTCAACTACAGAATTCCAATGGGGACGTCATTCTCTAACGCATTTGTAAATATCTTTTACACTTTTTTATGGAAATAAAATAGGATAATTAAACCGTTTTAGACATCTAGACTATATGCCACAGTTGAACACAGAATTTTGATTTATAAATTAATTGTATCCTGACTAGTTAAAACTTAATAAAATTAATGTTAATCAGAATAAAGGAACTGTTTGGATATTAAAACTGACATTTCTGGAAGAAGCTTTTTTTAGACGTGTTTGTAAAAGCTAGAATTTTATTTTAGTGTTAGAACTTAATTAATTTTCCGTTCCAATTTAATTTCTAATTTTTTAAAAAAAACCTTATATTTTACCGAAATTTAGCAGGAATAAAAAATTAGAATGATAAAGATGACCATATAATATCAATAACGATTTCATTAAAAATATTTAATAATGAATTCCCATAAATTGTTGTAACATAGAACTAATTACTGAAGGCTGTTTCGCTTTTAGGGGATTATTTATTAATTTATCCGTGTACATTTTTCTCAGGATTTTCTTTCTTTACAACTTTTTCCTTTTGATTAATAGATGCCACGGGACTCGGAACAAGCTTTTGTGAGAAAGTGTTGGGGTGTTTCCGGGTAATAAAGCGAGACTTTTGGGGAATGTATTTACGCAGAGCATTTCTGGTTTCCTGGCACAGATTAAACCTAATGCGTCTTCCTTAGTGATCTGTTTATGTTTTTTTTAACCAACGAGCAAATTAATATCCGATGGCTCTTGATTTTTTTAATCCAAAATTCTAATTAGTCAGAATTATATTTGTGCATAATTGCTTTGCTGAATCGGTGTCTTTTTTTTGCTGGTTGTTCTTCCAAAATTCTTTCTTTTCCCTTGGAATTTTCGGGTCACGAGTGTCATTTCTCTAACAGAAAAAATCCCATTTTAATCCCTGCTTACAAATGATCCTTGGCGAAGTGCCGTCCAGATTCATTACATTTTTCTTTTCTAATAGTATGAAAGCGTAACTTCGTCGTTCATTTCTTTTAAATTTTGCTTTTATTTGTATATCGGAAGCAGTGGCATTTTACGAGCTTTGTATACAATGTACTATTATATTCTTTATTTTTGATATATTTCCGGGTTTTATCTTTTCATCGATTCTAGATGTGTTTGAAGAAGTAGAAAATAATTTTGCATAATCAAAGTGGGTAGATCAAACAAAATCGTAAATGCTTGAGACCCTAAAACAATACAACAGTAAATTCTGTACTACAGAGAACACATCATAAGAGAAATTTTGCCCTCAGCAAAAGTGAGAAATATTTTATCGACAGAATTAAAATTTATTTCCTTTCTATCAGTCCTCAAGCCTGCAATTTTGAAATGACCTCTATATATTTTTAATACAAAAATATTTTCTTCTTGTCAGTACATTAATAAAACCGCATTTATTAGATATTTTTTATATTTTTATTCAATTTAGGCTAATTGAATTTTTGAAAATAGGATCAACATGCTATATGGGGAATTGGGTTGGAATTGATTCGCGGAAACATTGATCCACAGTCCATAAATTTTGATGATTGGAATATCTGAAGATGTCCATATCCTCATTTTTTATGCCACTGTAACCCTCAGCACAGTGCATATTTTTTCGGTCATGTTTGATCCAAAATTGATTTACAAATGAATCAAATCGCTAATCTTCCAGTCAGTAAATTCTACTCTAAGTACGTGTTGTGTGGTTTCTTTCACTAATTACACGTTTTCCTGTTGAGAATCTCTATTCCAAAGTAGGAAAAACATTTATTTTATCTGAAGTATAATAAGTTTTGAGGTTGTTTAAAATTTGTTTTTTGCGTAATTACTTGTTTAAGACAAAATCTTTGGCTCTTATTTGAATTGATACAATTTACTCAGGGGCACATTGATACTCGTCTTGTGTGTGTGTCAATATGCGCATAACAGATGTCTGTAAAATTGTCTTCAGAAATGGAAAAAATGAACTATCTAAGAGAAACACGCAATTAAGTATTTATTTAAGCAATGAAAACAGTTTGATTTCTCTAGTATTGTAGAATTATTATTAATTACCCATTTTATGTATTTTTTATGCTTAAAGTGCAATAACTTCTGTTGGCTCCACGAGGTAACATCATTACTCTCAACTGAATTTTAATATTGAAAATTTAGTTAATATTAGCAGGCATAAATAAATTAGATCACCTTTTGATTTTTAAAGAAAACAGAAATATATTTATTTATGATGACACAAGAAGAAAAATCATTAACTCATAAATGCATATATGTTAGCCAGATTATAGGGCCCCGCGCACAGTTGTTGAGCTTACATTTTTTTATGCACCATACCTTTATCATGTTTTACTAACAATATATACTAAGCTAACGGAAATATCAGATACACATATATTGATTACCAAAATAAGATAACAGTAATAAATTCTAGGCACTACATTTCATCACAAAAATTTATCATTCCTTGAATACTGACTTAAAAAAAAATAGAACATTTCAAAATCTGAAATATATCTAAATAAAATTTAATGAAATGTGATGCAAAAAAGTCTTGAGGTCCAAGAACACTATCCTCAAACAGGTTTCAAAGTAAAGGCCAGAGGGCAAATATCACAAACTCTTATTAGCAATGTAATGATTTATGAATCACCCCACTTACACCTAAGACTTTATTTTTTTATATGTCGCCACTAAAGGTAATAAACAATATAAAAAATGAAAACATCTATCTGTATCCAACCGAAGAGGTTCTCTCAGGATAATAGGCTGTTGGGAGTTTAGCAGAAACCTCCTCAAGATTGGTCGTGACGAGAGATCTTTTGCATAGTCCGTAGGGCACGGCGTGTTGTCCGGGACATGTTCTCCGACACCTTCGTTGTGGATTCCGTCACTGGTTGTTTTCCTTCATCCATGGCTGGGGTGCTCCTCCGTTCTCACCGACATCCTTTGGCAAGACCACTATTAATCTTCTGGTAGTTGTCTCTAACGCTGGGGCTTCCAGTTCGAACCTCTGTATATTATTTCGGTGGCAAATGTTCGCATAATTTCTCAAACTCAATATTAACAAGAAATGTTCTCGTGACCTATCACGGTTAGGCCATCTAGCAGAATATTGGTACACAACTAACAAAGTACGCTAGATTTTAAAAATTTTCAACAGACCGACATATGATCAACGCATTTTGCAGAAATATTTGTTAACCTGGGAGTTTACGGTGCCCACTACTTCGTTCCTCACCGGATCGCCAAATCTTTGCCATAAGGAGGGCAGCGATGAGAGAGCCTTTGTTTGGTTTGCATCTAGATGTTTTGCAACAGTGACAAGCGCGCATGCGCACAAATTGATCCTTTCAGCGGTGTG
>BGPR01022376.1:14647-25443 GCA_013235015.1 Araneus ventricosus | reverse complement strand
AGTGCGGTTGGTGAGATACTTATAATGCATCGTATTACATATTTATATAGTTCTTTTTATACATTTAAGTAATTTTTTTATATCATCTTGTTTAGTATAGAGTTAATGACTACATAAATAGAAACAACTTGATATAAATATGTAATAGATGCACGATATAAGTATTTCTGCATTCGCACGTCCGCTGGAAGGCTAACATGACTGCTAAATTTTCCAGAAAGATAAGAAAGAAATTGAAATTCTAAGTCTGTTTTTCTAACAATATGACTAACTTGTCGTCGTCTCTATCATCATATGATAGAAGAAACCTATAGTTTAGGTATACTTAATCTGACAAAGGATAGTCTATGGTATAACTACAAAAACGGTAGTCTGGAAATATCAGTTTCTTCCTGCACAGCAAGGGCACCTCTATTTGAAATCAGAATATAAAAGAGTAAAATCAAAATGCAATTAACAAATCAAAAAAATTCAAAAAAATATTACAATGCTTTAAAGAAAGGAAAGAGACCACTGCATACGAAAACAAAGGTAGACAAAAATATTCCACATGAGAATGAAGACGAAGAAATTCAATCTGAAAAACTGTAGCAAAGAATAAAGACTCCATGCAAGCAAACGTCATTTGAAATCAGTTGATGGAGAATTTGTTTTCACTCAAGGAGCTTCAAGGATGATTTTTAAGACAGCTACAATGCTGAGTTTAGTGACCTTATTTTACTTTCTTTCAGATAATATAGATAAGCTGCCCATCTTCGAAGCGTCGGTGGTATAACGGTTAGCATAGCTGCCTTCCAAGCAGTTGACCCGGGTTCGACTCCCGGCCGACGCAAGGTATTTTTTTTCATATTGAAAGAACTGTTTTAAAATAGAGTGATGCCCTGAGAAAGACAAATTTGGGAAATCTTATAAAGATATTTTATTTAAAATAATGATATTGGTTGCAATATTTCATAAATTAATTGCGATCTGGGGACACTTTGCATTAGGAAACCATTTTCAAAGTATACAGTTGTTTCCTCAAAACATTAAAAAAAAAAAAAAATCGATGCTGCTAATGCGTTCTATACAATTGTTGTGCAATGGTCTGTTGTTAGTTCAATTTTGCGTATCACACCATACACGCGTTCGTACAGTTTTCAATAATAAAGCGGAAATTGGTAATTGGCTATTGGTATCCATTTGCGTAATTGCGTCCAATGATAATGGTAATAAGTGAAAGATAATAAGCATAGGTAAGAGAGCAAAATTGAACAAAATTAAATATTTTGAAGGAAGATTAAAGTATGAATAAATTATAACGCGAAATAAATGCCATGAAAGATACATATTTATTTATATTCTAGTTGTTGTGATGCGTCTGAGAAAAAGAAATTTTATTAAATCATGCATTTTTAATCTTTGGCGTACCGCATTTAATAAAACATAAACATAAACTGTAATTTAATTCATTTAAGACACCGCATCAAAAGAAGCTCCGAACAATCGGACCTTTTGAACTGCAAGATGCGTAAACACCTGCTCTTCAAGCGGCAGTGCATTTTTGTTCGTGACGAGACGCAGTGGGTGAATCATCACCAAGACCAAAAGTCATGATCTACAACTAGTGTTCAATCAAGAATCACACAGGAGTAAAGAAAAGGCGAAATGTGATTTTTTCTTTACTTTTTTAATGATGGGTATTTCTGGATCATTACCATAGCTTGCGATAATTTTTTAGGCGTGATTCTATGCCTCTTCAAACCGATAATGTTTTTCCCCCTCCGTGGCTAGTTAATTGAATCATGAGAGTATGGTTGAAACAAAAAAAAGAAGCCGAAGTTTTCTACAAAAATTATTGGATGGTTCTTATTGCATTGACAATTTCCCTGTAACATCAAGAAAAGCGCCCAAAAGAAAAAGATGCAAATGCGATTATTAAGTATTTCTAGTTTCCTATTTTTTACGTTGAATATTGTTAAGGTGATCGCCTACGTTCGGAACAAAATTTTTGAAAAATTGTATATTTTAATACTTTTTTTGCTTTTTTAGATTTATTATCAATTAGAAACACAAAAAAAGATCAGAAGGTTTCTTATAAATATAATATTTTTTGAGAAACATGGGAATTTGTAGTAAATTTTAAAGAAATTTAACCAACAAGGTTAACACTCTACATAAATTGTAAGGCAGCAATTCTAATTTTCTTTGCAGAGAAGTTATGGAGGACAATGATCTATGAAATGAAACAAAATCTAAGTAAAAAATTGAAATGCATGTAAAATTATAAGGGTAAAAATATTTGTCGATATGCTTTTTTAGATTAATTCACAACTGATTTTTTTTTAAAAAAAACACCTGTAATTTAAAAAATATTTCACCAACAACAAATATTTTGCTTCATATGATTGCTTATACTATTTGAAACATGTGCTGAAACATACAAGTGATTATCTTTATTAGATTTCGAGATATCGTGTTAACGGTGGGAAAATTTATGAAAAATAAAGTTATGAGTAAACTGCACTGAAAGATTTCCTTCCGGTTGGTTTTGCTTCAGACAAAGTACTTTAAAATCGTTATAACTTTTTTCTAATTCACTTAGAAACAAAATGTAAATGGATTTGGAAAGATGACAGTCTGGACTACAAGAAAAAGTCAAAGAAATGTTTCGCCAAAGTGGTCGAAAATCTAATAATAATCTAGTGCTTTCAACGAAAGCGGATACCTTAAGACGGAGCTTTTCATGATTAATCAGTAGGCATTTTACGAAATGACCAAGTGACTCTAACTAAAGAGAAAGTTATTTAACGGATTTATGCCCATTTTAGACACAACGGAATGTCATTTTCAATTAAATAAGTTTTGAAGTCACAATTTTTTTCAATGGCAAGTTAGATATCGAGTAACTGATTTCATTCATTAGATTGAAATGACAAGAGACGGGTTTTGGTTACGGACTATAATCGGCAAGACCGCTAGTGCAGAGTATATTCGGTAGTCTAAGGCTTCGATTCCTTAGTTGACCTACTATTTAAAGTCTAGACTTTTTATTCAAATATACTGCGCAAAATGTGAAGGTTTATTATATTTGCTTATATCCTGTCAATTACGCTTCGATGAAAGAAGGACGGAGGTTTCTGCATTCTACTCTTCAATGAGCTAATATTTACACAGAAGTGCTAGACTGTGTTAATTGTCGAGTAACTATGCAAAATTTCAAATTATACTCACTTCCTACTAGAGACATGTGCGAATAATCGAATTAGAGTAGATTATTTCCACATCCGCCCCTTTCTCAGCTCGAAAATTCACTTTGTACTTTAATATGGTCATGAATATTATCAACTTATTTGTGCTGGTCTATGCCCATACCGAAATAAGAGAATAATAATCCGATAATAGCAGGATCATTTTATCTCTTTTTATGTTAATTATTTCAAGAAAGTACTAAAAGGATATGAATTGAAAGTGAGCAAAATGCTCGAAAAAGTTATAATCATCTGTTTACCTTAGGAAATACTATAAGAAGGGCTCTAATGGATAACACAATTTTGTGGTTTTGTGTAGAAAAAAAAAATGTTCGTACACAGATACAGGTCTGAAAAATTCTTAGCAGTCGAAAACACAATTTTAAAGAAACATTTGGGTTTAGAAATGTATTGTTGCTTCCATTCGATTAAGTCGTTGGAGAGCAGAGTTTATTGATGCAAGAGTCTGATAGGCTACTCTGACCCTATTAGGATCAGAAAGCACAGTATACTTCAGATATCTATTTTTACCGTTTGAATTTGATTGCGAAATGAAATGCTAAAAATATCCTATACAGAATTTTCAGACACTAATTTAATTTATCGTTCTCTGACGATTTTGTTAAGAGATTTAAATCTAGACACGTCTGGATTCTTCATGGATTTTCAAACAGAAATTTCTTAATGACTTCGCATTAATGTCAAGCAGCGCTTCCACCGTATATTGGAATGCATGCGAAGTCGGCGAATATTAAATCATGGAAGTCACAGTTTTCCGAACTTACTGACGTTTAAGGGGAGTCTTGGATGTGGGCTGAGAGGAACTTGGAAGGTGCGGGATGCAGATTCAGATGTCATCTCCCTCTTCTCATCTCACTGTAGAAAAATATCCATCTCTTATAACCAATAACTCATCTTCAAAATGAGTTATTAATCTAGTGAATATTTCAGAGGTTGAAACGGAACTCTGTGGCCCGAAGGCATAGCTTCGACTTCGGAATAGAAGGATCAGAATTTCCAGACCCGATTCCACCAAGGATCCGCCATGTATGTGACTTCAGTGCACGCTATATCGTCCATCTTTGTACACGTTTCTTTCTGTTGGCGTGACGTAGACCTTTAGAGAGTGGAGTATCGTTATAACCATCGGACCACGGTACAAAATTACGAAGATAGTTCAAAAGTAGCCATAATTTAACTTCAAAGTGGGATTTCAGACTAAACTAAACAGATTTTGGTTTTCTTGCACGACAGAATTTGGAGGAAAAATTGTTTCCCCGTTCTTCTTTCACAGGAAGGCTTCCATCGATTTGAAGACGGGTAACGCATTGGATTCGTGACCTTATTTATTGCTAAATAAAAGTAAACCAGCTGCGCTCTTGGAAGCGTCGGTGGTATAACAGTTAACTGCGCTTTCAAGCGGTGGCAGGGTTCTGACTCCGACGCAATGATTTTTAAATTTTAGAAACATTAGAAAAATGAAAAATAAAATGAAAGGTTTAAAAAGAGCGACTTCGGCAGAGGAGAGATCAGTACTTCAAATTAGGATTCTAAGATCGATAAGGTTTGAATTATATTAAGCATCAGCTTCATGGTTATGATTAAGAGATTTTACTGTAAGATAAGGTTGTGGTGAATTCCAATCGCTTGCTACCGAGTTATTGTTATGATGTGATGAGGCAGCAAATGTTATCAATCAAAAATGAACTTTCTTGATGGAATATGGAAAGACATCTCTATTATATCCAGGACTATGTCTATCGAAAGAATAATTATTTGAATCTTGCCTGGTGTTGTCATTTATTACTATTTTTTTTTTTTGTTAATTCTTTCAAGAAAATCACAAAGGATATGAATTGAAAACGAACAAAATGTTCAAGAAAAACTTATAATTATCTGTTTACCTTAGAAATCCTATGAGAAGGGAAAAGAATTTTGTGTTTTTTTTTGTAGTTTTAAAAAGAATTTCATTGTAGTTTTGTAAAAGTATAAAATAAATGATTCTGAGATCGGCAAAAAACATTGTCAGCATTAGAATTTTAAGGAAACATTTTGCTTTCAAAACTCATTGTTGGTTCCATTCACTTAATTGGTTGAAGAAAGTGTTTATAGATAGACAAGATAGTTTATTCTGACCCTATTCGAGGTAAGAATCCCCACCTGGGGGGCCCCACATTACGAGGATGAAAAGTTGTCTGATAAGTCAAGCGGGTTCTCGCTTCGTCTGGTGGGCATAATAATGGTGTGGTTGAGTAACCTCCACTCCGATGACGCACCTGCACGCGTGAGGTTGGGCAGTGACCGGTGGAGGCTATGGGATCCAACCTCGTTTCCGACTGCTGTCACGACGACGATCATTCAATTTACTCTAGGTAGGGCGGGGGTAGCATTACCCAATCCGGATAAGAATGCACACAATACTTGACATGTCTATATTTTCCTCTTGAATTTGATTTCTAAATCAATTGCTAAAAAATATCCTAAACCGAATTTTCAGCCACTAATTTAATTTACTGTTGTCTAACGTTTTCGCCAGGACCTTTCATTCTATATACGTCTGGATTCTTCGTGGATTTACAAAAAAAAAATTGCTTAATTATGTAGCATTAGTTGCAGTTAGGACTTTCTCCGTATATTGAAATGTATGCGAAGTCGGAGAATATTAAATCATGAAAGTCTAATGTCTCCACAGCTGCCCCAGATTACTGACGTTTAAGGGGAATCTTCGATGTGGGCTGAAAAGAACTTGGAATGCAGATGCAAAAGTCGTATCCATTTCTCATCTCACTTGTATAACCAATAATTCATCCTCAAAACGAATTGCTGATCTAGTGAATAATTCAGAGTTTGAAAAGGAACACTCGGCTTCGGGATCGAAGGATCAGAAGCTCCTGATCCGATTCCACCGAAGTTCCGCCATGGACGTGACTTCAATGCACGCTATGTCGACCATCGTCGTTCAAATATCTTACTTTTGGCGTGACATAAGAAAGAGAGTGGGCTATCGTCTGACTACGGTACAAAATTACAACCTCCTTTCCAAAATAGCCCTGATTTAGATTCAAAACGGGACTCCAGACGAAAAAAAACAGAGAAATTTTTTCCTGCGGGACAGAATTTGGAGGAGAAATTATTTTCCCGTTCTTACTTTCACAGGAGGGCTTCACGCATGATTTGAAGACGGGTAAGGCATTGGATTCAGTGACCTAATTTTATTTCTAAATAAAATAAACCAGCTTTTTTTTTCGAAGCGTCGGTGGTATAACGATTCGCATAGCTGCCTTCCAGGCAGTTGACCCGGGTTCGACTCCCGGCCGACGCAGGGATCTTTTTTTAAAAAAATGCGAAGTTTTGTAAGGAGCTTTGGCGATCCAATTACTTCACATTTAGGTGTGAAACCAACTCAAAATTTTGCATTATATCATAAGCAAGAGATTCACGGTTATCATTAGAAATTTTTAGGCAATAGAGTTTGTGTGTGAATTCTTTCCTTGCTACCTATTTTTATTATAATGTGAATGAGTACATAAAATGTGTCGTTTAAAAATAATTCTTTTGAAATTGAATAATTTGAAGAATATAACTCCAAACAAAATAATCAGTATCTTACTGTAAAATATCTAGTGCATATCTTGCTCGCGACTTCCCACGCAGTTATTGCATTTCAAGAGGAGGAACCAGATAACCATTTTCC
The DNA here is from genome assembly GCA_013235015.1 of Araneus ventricosus. Lineage (NCBI taxonomy): Eukaryota > Metazoa > Arthropoda > Arachnida > Araneae > Araneidae > Araneus > Araneus ventricosus. Next base: position 18,519 of record BGPR01022376.1, on the reverse strand, counting down.
AACTTAACTAGTTTAGTTAGTTGAAATGTCATTTTCAGGTTACACGAGGGTTATTTGGAGACAGACGTCGCAATTTTGTGCTATGATCAGATAACGAGGACAAAACCTGAACCACTATTTTAGGACATTCACCAATACTTCGTTTACCTGTACTGTCAAATTCTTGACTTTCTCACCTTTCGATTTTACTTTTTTTAAAAATTACTTCAACTTGTTTTACACCAATCTTAGATAATACATCAGAAACCTATTTTCCTAACAACTCAATCTATTTGGCAGAGAAAATACATGGCAAAGATTGAAACCTGAAGACATTTTGATTTATTTTATTTTATTTATAATATTCATTTCTGCATTGGTGTGTATTTGCTAGTCGATTTTATGGAGGTCTTCAGTAACTAAATTATAAAGGATAGTTTATGCAAAGTTACATAATTGTCATTAGATGAGAATTAAAATGTGTGTCATTTCAAATTTTATATAGTTATTTAAACCAGTTAAAGATATATCTTCACAATAACGTGCCTATTTTTTTTTCTTTTCATTTCACTCTAATTTTTTTGGTAAACCTGGACTTTTGTATTGTAGCTCTCAGTTCAAAAGAACACTGAATTCATAATAGATATAACAATACTGCCGAAAAGACTGTAAGTTTTAATGCAAATGAATGTATGTTGATAAGCAAAATGACAGGTTGAAAGGGAAAATTTACATTTCTCTTTAAAACAATACGAAGACGGAGTTCATTTTTATAATCGCATCCACTTGACTGGAAAGGCACTGAAGAATAAAGAATCCGATGTTTAACTTTGTGATAATAATTTCGAATTTAATCAATTGTTTAATTTTGAAACGGAGTATTCGTCTTTTTTTATTAGTTATCACACTAGAAAATCAATTTCGATAAAAGGTATTTTAAAATAAGGAGCAATAGATATATGGAAGCACGGCCAAGAACGTTATATAAGGTGTGCCTAAATGAAAAGTAGACCTTAGCTGTATCAGCGTTGTATCAAATCCCAGTGAATTAATGTGCTAGCCGATATATAGATAGCGTGGTGGTATTCCCAGTTGCACCTGCGTAGTTATAACGGCCTCGCATCAGTACCTTCATTTCTGGAGAGTTGTTTCCGCAGTTCGTGGCATGATGGATTCCTCCAAATCAGCAGAAAGAGCAGTTATGCAATTTCTTCGCTCAGAAGGGGAGCACGATTCACAAATTTATCGCAGGATGAAAGAGGTGTACGGAGAGCAGTGTCTCGCACTATTCACCATATTCCATTATGAGGCGGGACTCGTAAACATCAACACGCCCTTGGCAGGCTCACGTTGTGACCAACAGTGCCACGAATTCCGCTGTGGATGAGCTCATACGGCAGAATAGTCAAATCACCACACGTGAAATTGCTGTTGAACTGTCGATAAGCAAAGGAACTGTGCATCACGGAATCCACAAAAAGCTTGGTTATGGCAAGTTTGTGCACAGTGGGTGCCCAAACATATATCAGAGAATCAGAAGACGGCGAGAATGAGTGTTTGCCTAACCCAGTAGTTTCTACACTGAAGCCATCCTCTCCCTTCCTACGCGCTACGATCAGTGTATCAATATCAATGGCGATTATTTATAGTTGTACTGTTCCACATGAACTGTAATTAGAATATTGTTATTAAAATTTCTTTACATTTAACTGTAGTCTCCTTTCCATTTGGGCACGCCTCATATTTATTGCCTAAAAATGCAAAAAATTGTTTCATCAATTCCTAATTGTTGCATTTAAAAAATGACTAAGGGCTGCATACGCATGCTGGTTGCCGAACTTTCCAAATATGTAACTGTGACTCGATTCATCACATATATGCATGTTATAAATCTCTACTCAATGCATAAAATAATACTTTTCAAATACCTTTGCTTTAAAAAAGTCAAATGATGAGTTACAATTACATAAACGATGTCCTTCTACCCCACATTAACTTGAGAACGGCGACAACTATTGCCACAAACTTGGTATCTAGGTATAGTAAAGTTACCATGCCCTACACGGTGATATCTGTTACAGCGCCACCTGTCGGCAAACAACGGAGTTACCGTCCCTATCTCGAAAACGGTACAAGATACGGAAAAAAACCCTATTACAAAATTGTAGAGCGTCTTCTATTTAGTACGAAAAGACACCTTGAGCACAATAATGCTAAGAACAAAATGTGTAAAAAGCGCATTTGTTTGGTCGCGATTTCCAACACTCTTACGCCAGAAAATCGTTAGAAAGAAAACCGAACAGTTAGATATCAGCAGATACTTTTATTTTCGGTGTTCGAAATGTCTGTGCTAACAACTACGCCATCGGGTTGACGTTTATTGTTCAAAAGATGATATTTTCTCCTGTTGTCGCCAGTTGTTACGTCACAGGTTTGGAAACCAAACAAATGAGCGTTTTACACGTTTTGTTCTTAGCATTATTGCGCTCAAGGTGTCTTTTCGTACTAAATAGAAGACGCTCTACAATTTTGTAATTGTCTTTTTCCCCGTATCTTATACCGTTTTCGAAATAAGAACGCTAACTCCGTTGTTTTCCTCCAGGTGGTGTTGTAACCGATCTCACCGTGTAACTCATGATCACTTTACTATATCTAGACACGAAGTTTGTGGCAATAGTTGTCGCCGTTCTCAATTTAATGTGGGGTAGAAGGACTTTAGTGGACACCCTGTATATAAGTAAACAAATATACATGTTCTAAGCTAAAAATTGCAAGAAAATAATTCTGTCCACTTTTTTTTATGCGAATACCCCACTGTTCGACTCTTCGAAAGATGGTCAATTATGATGTTTGAAGAAACATAGAAATAAGATCAAGAGTCTTGATACATTGCTCCTTTTAAACGTTCAGGAGGAGTTCGGCAACAAAAACAGAGTGCAGGAACAACAGATGTCTTTCTCTCGTTCTCTTCTGACGACGTTAGGTGCTATGTCATATCGGTAAACACAGGAATTAGGTCAGAGAAATTCCTTCATTCCTTTCCTTCCTCATCTCCACGTATTTTAGTAAGAGAAATCAGAATCCAGAAACGAATACAAATGGCTATCTTTCGTCCACAGTTACTATTATTAAGTTTTTGATTTGTGGATTAGAGGGTATTTCTTTTTTCAGTACAAATATTTATACTATATGTTATTATCACTCAATAAGAAGTCGAATGCTGCGTGTATCTGTTCAGCTGAAGAAAAAGATTGGAAGTTTATAACTGACATAACAATAATTGTACTCGAAGAGAAAGAATCTTTTAATTGATAATTAATTTTCTCAACATCCTCATTCTATATACAGTAAAGCACCATGTATAAGTTCCTCATTTATACATCGTTTCACAACAGTCACGATTCATTCGTATTGATTGAAATAATAAATTGCTTCGTTTATACAACACAAAGCTTCGGTTATACGTCATTTTCCCCCGTTCTAAAATGTGAAAATTTCCTCCTTTCTAGTATGTGAACTGTGATAAAGATATCATGATTTCGATATTATTCAGAATTGATAACTTAATAGAACAAAAACTGTCTGGTGCTAATTTATACGATGGTGAAGAAGTTATTCCACCTTTCTTGAAATACGCGATGGACTCCACTGAAAAACTTGGAACTTATTTCTTTTGTCAAAAGATTAGTGAAAAATATTCAATGAACTTAATTCGATTAATAATGATGTACTTGATACTCACAGACAATCAGTACGTCAGAGGGCGGTTAAAGAGTTTCTTAATTAAACGCCTACCTACATGCACATAAATCGTTTTAAGATATGTCTAATTAATACACATGATATGCAATAAAGGTATGATTTTTCTCATTTTTATGATAAATGCTTAATTT